>PVJI01026619.1:0-18796 GCA_004026765.1 Micronycteris hirsuta | reverse complement strand
ATGTGTCCTCTACAGTGATTCCTGAAAACTCTTCTCCCCATTGTCCCCTCCCCCCTCTCCCCTGTCTATTGTTAGACTGTTCTTAATTTCAGTGTCTCTGGTTATGTTTTGCTTGCTTTCTGCTTTTGTTGGTTATGATCCAGTTAAAGGTGAGATCATATGGTATTTGTCCCTCACTGCCTGGCTTAACTTTTTTAACTTAAAGTTTACTTTGGCGGGTATTGATGTAACTACTCTAATTGTCTTTTGGTTAGTATTTGCCTTATAAATCTTCATGTGTACTTTGCATTTCATCTTACTGAGTCCTCAGGTTTTACACAATATGTTTTAGTTACGACTTTTGAAATTAACATAGAATTTTTCCCATTCAGGCCATCTTTCTTTTAACTGAAGTTATTCCTTACGTTTTAAAATATTTGTATTTATCTCCACCTGCTAATTACGTGCATTCTATTTGTCCCCCTGTTTCTTCTCTCCCCTTCTCTTTCCTTGTTTCGTTTAGATTGATTGATTTGTTATCGCTGGTGTTGTTTGTCTCCTAATTTTATTTTTTTCAGTATACTTTTGGGGCAGTTATATTGTCTATATTTACTCTTTCAGTGGTTGCACTGCTATTTTATATGCATATATAACAAATTATGATAATTTCTGGTGATTCCCTTCCTGACCTTCATCCCACACCACGGGTCAGGAACCACGCTGACCTACACTGTGTACCAAAGTACACTAGACTCCTGCAGAGAGTGACCTTTCCAGGTCCCAGTTCCGGCAGCAGCCAGCAGCACCTCCCGAACTCTGAGGCTTTCTGTCTACCTAACTGTGACTTCCACTGGCACTCTAGGGGGGAATTCTAGCAGGTCCCACCAGCACTGCACCTCACTTCTCTGGTGTCCAGTGAGCCAAGCTCTGACCTTTCCTGCCACGTATGGACCTCAGTCCTAGGGGAGGTGTGGAGGACTTTTCCTCAGGTCCTCTACCCTACCTAAGAGGTAGTGGTTGTTTCCTCATTTCTGCTCTTCCTGTATTCTTTATAGTTCTTTTTCATTTTCACTAGCCAATTCCATGTTATTCCAGTTCCCTATCAATAATTCTCTATATTCAATTTTCTGTGTTCAAATAACTGTGGCTTTCCTATCTCCTGACAGGACCCTGACTAACATATTTTCTACAACATATGTGCTATTATTGCCCAATATTCTAATTCTGCCCTATTTCCTTTGAAATTGACATTGCTCTTGTTATTTTATACTGAATATTTGTTTATATTTAAAAAGATATTTCCCAGCACCTTTGCCCCCTCCCCATTAGTGCCAGTTTCCTATCGCTGTTGTAACAATTTACCACAAACCGAGTGGCTTAAACAACACAAATTTATTATCTTACAATTTTATGGTCCAAAAGTCCAAAATGGGTCTCATTGGGGCCCAGATCAAGGTGTTGTTGGCATAGCTGCATTTCTTTCTGGAAGCACCAGGCAAAATCCATTTCTTTGCCCTTTCCAACTAAAAGGTGCCTGCATTCCTTGGCTCCATCCTCAGAATCAGCCTGCTGAGCCAAGTCTTTCATGCCGCTGTCTCTCTGATCTCCTCTTCTATTTCTCCCATATTTAAGAACATTGTGATTGTACCGGGCCCAGTATTATCAGATAATCCAAGAAAAGTTCCCTATTTCAAGGTCAGCTAAATGGCAACCTTAATTCCATCTGCTGCCTTCATTCTCTGTGTCCTGTGAGGTAACACCGTCACAGATTCCAAAGATCTGGATGCGGACCTCGGCGGGAGGACGGGCCCTACCGCACCACTTCTTCCTGCAGCCCGGTAGTTTCCATCTGGGGTTATTTTCCTATTTCTTTATAGTTTCTGCTCATAAGAGTAATTTTGATGATGATCTTTTCCTTTTTTTCCTTCTTTTTTTTTTTTGCTGTAAAAATGGCTCTATTTCCTTTTCATCATTGAAAGACAATTTTGCTGGCATAGGACTGTATAACTTGCAAATTTTTTTCTTTCAGCATTTTGTGTTCTGACTCCTACGGTCTCTACAGAAAGTAAGGATCAAATTGCTTTTTTGAATGAATTTTCTTGTATCCCTCTTTTCTCCTTAATTATTTGGAGAAAGAATTTATTTCTTAATTATTTATTCTATATGTGATATTTAACTGCTTATCCTTAAAATTTTAACAAAGACACTTGGTAAATAATACATGGAGCCCAGAGTACTTTAATTCTAATCTCTCTATTCTAGTTTCTGTGTTCTTTTTGCCCAGTATTTTGTTATATGCCACTCAAATTGCTTATTAACTATTATTTTTATGTTATTGTTTAAATCTTGTTTAGATGTAGCCACATTTTTTTTTATTGGTCACTATTTCTTCTTTTATCTTAAAATTTCCTTCTGTGAGTAAATTAGTACTGGGTAAATTAGTACTGGGTATCCAAAAGTGTCTTTATTTCATATTCACTCCTGAATAACAGCTCAGCTATTTAAATAATGTATTAATTACAAACATGTTTTAAGTAATTTGAAGAAACAGGCAGCTGATCAGTGTCTATGAAGAGTTTAAAAGCAGCCCTAATCTCTGTTTGTAAAGTACAAAGTTTAATATTCACGTATATGCATTGTATTATATAAATCCTCAAAATCCTTAATCATTGTTTGCATAGTTGCTCTTTGAGAAACGCTTCCGCTCTCACTTTCTCTCTCTCTCTTCCCTCCCTCCACCTTTCTTTCTCCTAGGTAACTGCAGTATTAAATGAACCTTTAGAACAACTTTTGAGAAATGTATTTAGTTTGTATTTTAGTACTCTGATTTAAGAGTATTTCTCCCCAAACTCTAAATCCCAAAAATAGTTTGATTTTTTCTTACTGTAAAATCAGTTTCCAATATTTACTTGCTCACAGACAACAACAAAAATGGAACCACGCTTTGCCATTTAGGCAAGGCATTGGGTTTTTGATGTCTCTCAATTCCTCTGCTGGCAAATGCATACCATTTATCAAGTGCCAAAGTCCACACTGCTTTTTGACATTCCCGATATTGTAGAACATCGTGTGAAGGTGATATAATATATACTGTCCCCTTTGGACACATGATTCACTACACGTAACCATGCCTAGCTGGAAAAATTTCTTAAATACTAAGAAATTGAAAGACATAAAACTTTAAAATGACTTAGGTGAAATGATTTCCTTGGAGCAGTCTGCCAAGTCAGCTTGTCACCCTTAGCTTAGAAAGGCTGTGGGAGCGGGAGGGCAGACATGGTAAGTTTTCTCTCTGAATTGGGAAAGCAAATGAATGTTTACCACTTCATTTCTTTCCTAGGGAGCTTTCTACTGGGCTGTGTGTGGAAGGCATTTCCTGACCCCTGTTCCTGTCAGTTCTAGGCACTTTAAGCATTGGTGTTTGTACACTTACTAACACTCATTATCTAACTGGACATGGTGTTGAAGAGCGAGCCCTGGACCAGGACTGAGGAGAACTAGAATCTCGCCCCGGCTGTGTGACCACAGCCAGTGATGTCACCTTTCTGTGCCTCCACTTCCTCCTGCACAAAATGAAAACTGCCTCTGCACTGCCTGCCTCTTAGGACGCTCCCACACTCTACCACCACCCCCACCGGTAAGACGTTTTTGAATTTTCTAGCAAGATGCTTAAGCTACATGAAAATATAAATTATATTGTAGATTTTTATAGGAAGAGTATACATTTAAGTGGTTTTGCAATACAGTGTCTGGTAAAGTAGTCAAAATACAATGATGCAGAAAAAAGTGCTCTGTTCAGAGAAGGTAAACCATTGATTCATTCAATAACTATCAAGCATCCATGTGTCAGGCACATTCATCTCTTCTTTCCTAAAGTCCATATTCTACTAGGAGGAGACAAAAAATGAGCAAGGAAATTCATAAGTAAATGTCAGCAACGAGTGAGTGCAGAGAATTAGAAGAGAGCGATGTTAGGGAGAATACCTGGGTGGCCTCTCTGCAGAAGTGACACTTAAGATGAGACCTGAATGTCTTGTAATAGTCAAAGGGAAGTACAATCCCGAGAAGTGGCTCCTACTTCTAAGGCAGAAAAGACCTTGGTGCATTCAAAGGACGCAAGTCCAGTGGACAAGGAGAGAGTGGTAGAGAAGCCAGCAGGAGCAAATCAAGTAGGGCTTCCGGATTAGGCTAAAATATTATTCTTTTATGTCAAGTGTGATAGAAAGCCTTCTGGATTTTAAGATCAACATGCTGGGGAGTTAGGAGAACATGTCTACTGGAGGTAGGACTGAGTGGGTTAGGTGGGGAAGACGCAGGAGAGAGTATAGGCAGCTGTATTCATTTACTAGGGCTTGCCACAGTAAAGAAGCACAGACTGGATGGCTTAGATGATTTATTTTCTCACAATTCTGGAGGCTACAAGTCGGAGATCAAGATGTTGGCAAGGTTGGTTTCTTCTGAGGTTTCGCGCCTTGCCTTACAGGTGGTTGTCTTCTCCCTGTGTTTTCACATGGTCTTTCTTCTGTTATGTGTGTGTCCAAATTTCCTTTTCTTAGGAGGACATACTCACACTAGCTTAGGGCCCACCCCGATGACCTCATTTTAACTTAAGTACTTCTTCAAAGAACCTATCTCCAAACAGTCACTTCTGAGGTCTGGGGATAGGACTTCAACATACAAATATTCAGGGTATGTAATTCAAGCCATAACAGTAAAGGTTGAAGTGTGAGCAAAGCGTAGAAGAAAGAACGGCACGCTGCCTTTAGACAGACAGTGAAGACGGCAGCCTGGCTGGAGCACAGTTTACACATAATAGAGTCACAGGAAGGCAGGTTATCAATTGAAGTGGAGGTCAGGCCGGTGAGGGTCTTGAATCCTGGTTAAGGACCTTCAACCTTCTGCTATAAGTCAGTGGGAGCCTTGGAGAGTATCTGAGTAGTAAGGGAGAGCTGGGTATTGATGAATAAGCAATTGGTGGTGTGAAGGCCATGCAGTAGAGGATGGAGACAAGGGACAGCTTGGGGTATGGGACTCACATCAGGCTCGCAGAGGCAGAAAGGGAAGAAAGGAGTAAGGAGCGTCCTAAGGGAAGAACTGCCAGTAGTGGTTCAGACAGCAGAGTCAGGACGCAATCCTGGGAGACTGAGGAGTCATGCTGAAGAGCACACTGCTGTGCGGAACTTGCACTGGGATGACAGTCATGGCGACTCAGGACAGCCCACTGTTGTCTATCCAAACCCGCAGTCCAGCCATGACAGAGTCTGGACACCTCGTCCCACGTGGATGGAAAATCATGACTTCAGAGGCAGATAAACCTCAGTTCAAATGCCAGCTCCTTCCCTTAATGCAGTGTGTGATGATTAATTTTTTATGTCAACTTGATGGGGCCCCGGGTGCCCAGACATTTGACCACACATCACTCTGCTTGTTCCTGTGAGGGCTTCCCTGGGTGAGATTAGCATTTGAATTCATAGACTGAGTCAAGAAGACAGCCCTCGCTAATGTGGGTGCCCCTCATCCAATCAGTGGAAGGCCTGAGTAGAAGAAAAAAGGCTAATCCTCCCTGAGTAAGAGAATTCCTGGGCCTGACTGCCTTTGCACTGGTACATTGGCTTCTTTCCTGCCTTTGAACTGGAACTGAAATATCAGTTTTCCCTGTGTCTCAAGGCTGCCAGCCTTCGGAGTGAAACTACATTGGTTTGCCTGGTTCTCAGGCCTTCGGAGGATTCAGACTGGAACCGCATGCACCCCTGGCTTTCCTGGGTCCAGGATTCAGGTCTTGGGACTTGTCAGCCTCCATAATTGCATGAGCCAGTTCTTTATAATAAATCTCTATCTATCCACTCATCCAACTAGTTAAAAATATAAATTTCTTAAATACATTTCTTTTTTAAGTTTAATTGTATTTTAATTTTTGCTTCCTTTTTAATTGTACAACATTTTGTGCTTTCTATGACACAGAGGGACTATGGGATGTGTTTGGTAATCCTAGAAAACGTAAGGACTTTGCCTCCCTCTTGGCTTCTTATCTATATCTATAGATATATAGATATCTATTTCTATGTATAGATATATACCTGTATATCTACTTCTATATTTTAATCTCTTTCTATATATATTGTATTGGTTCTGTTTCTCTGGAGAACTCTGACTAATACACAGTGTAACTTAATCTCTTCAAGCCTTGGTTTCCCCAGGCATCTCATGGGAGTAATGCATCGCCTTTCAGAGTTGTAAATAAGTGAGGCACTGTGTATAATGTCTGGCTCGTAGTAGCTGCTCAATAAATGGAATGTTCCTTCTCATTCCCCCTGGTGGGACAAAGTCCTGAACTGACAGACAGACAGATTTAGGTGCTGCCAGCACATGTGAACTGCCCCGGCACGCGGGCTGGCTCCGCTCGTGGCAGTGCTGGCAAAGGTGCTGGTAGGGCTGAAGCTGGTGTGGTTCCGTTGTGTCCACATCTGTCCACATTTTGCCTGCAGAGAAAAAAACAAATACTGGGCAGGAAAAAGTCAGAAAAAAGGCTGCCAAGGACCCACGTGGCCCTGGGTGAGTTTCCACTATCACTGTAAGAGGCCGTATTTCCCACGTCTCTACCATCTGTCAGGGAAAGCTCTTTACAATTCATTGAACCTTAAAAACAACCCTGTATGTTAGTCCCAACTAACAGATGAGGCAACTCAGGTTCGCACAGAGGAAGTAGCTTTCTTGAGTCATACATGGTTAGAAAGGTAGAGCTGGGTTTGGAACCTGGGCTTTTCTGATTCTAGAAACCATTTTCTTTCCTCTAAGCTCTATGGGTTCCTTCGATTGGTTTCTATAAGTCTCAACATTTGAGCTACAAAATGGGACTAATTACACATGATTTACCTCACATATTTCCCTTTTCTCTGTCATTGTTGTAGGGGACAAATGAGAGTTAAGTACATTCTAGTTACTCTAGATGCATTATAAACCACTCCAAAAGTTAGTGGAATAAGCAACCACTTTTTTAGACTCAGGGAATCCGTGGGTTAGAAATTCAGGCAGGGCCTAGTGTGAATGGCTTTACTCTGGTTTTAGATGCCTGAGGCTCAGCTGGGAAAATCCAAACAGCTGAAGGTGACTCAACAGCTAGGAAAAGGAATGATCTGGAGGTGCTGGGAGGACTCAAACGTTGGACTCGCCTGGGGCTGGCCATGCACCTACAGGCAGCCTTTTCACATGGCTTGGTGTCCTCACAACATGGCAGCCTCAGGGTGGTTGGACTTTGTACGCGGAGGCTTCAGGCTCCAAAAATGAGCATCCTAGTGCACAAGGCAGAATCTGCGTCACCTTTATGATCTAGTCTGGGAAGTTACATAGCATCACTTCTGCCGAATTGTGTTGGTAGCGGCAGTCCAGGCCTGCTCAGATTCAAGGGGAGGAGAAGAGAGACAACCCAGCCTTCAATGGGAGAAGTGTTACTACATTTTATGGCTGTTTTTTTTAACCGCCACAGGGTACACAGGTTCAAGGAAAGTATAGGAAATTGTACAGGAATAATTTCTTGCTATGATCAATGACATCTTGATTTTCGATTAGGGCACTCTGCCTTATCAAGCATAGAATACTCATGTCTAAACAATGTTGAACATGAACTGGATTTGATTGTGAACAAGCCATTTTGCTTTTTCCTGAAGAGAAATGCCTAAATTTTAATGAAGCTGCTTGGCAGCCGCAGCGTCTGCATAGCACCAAAACATCTGAGAGCAATGTTGGAAACTGTAACCTGTCCAGTCACTGCGGGTCACGAAGACCTGGCTGTGCCTGCCAAGATGGGGGAGAGAAACAGTAAATGACTCCAAGCTCTTTACGAATCAGCTTTTCAACCTTTCTTTTAAAGTTAAGTACTTTCAGCTGAATTAAATTTAGGTCATGTAAAAAAGCCTCAGTTTAATTTTCTTTTTAAAAACAAGTTTCCATAAGCTGCTATAATTTATTTATTTTCTTCATTTATCCAGTTTAAATTATTCAGGGACTGTAGTTTGGTGCTTAATTGGGCAAGGCATTAATGAGCCTGGTGAAAATGAGATGGGATGGCGGTGTTTATGTCAGGCCTGTTTCTGTTAGGTTATACGTATATATTTTTTGAACCGGAGAGTTGTTTATCTATTTAAAACTATTGACCCAAATAGATTGTCTGAGGTTTATTACTGCATCACCAGGTAGGTCCTGGGCTTGGAGCTTAAAGTGAGCAAGGCCTTACATCATCCTGCTTACCATTTTTTTTTATTTTTTGGAGCAAGGTCTGTGAAGGAATATGCCCCAATTATGAGTCAAGAATAAAGGGCGCAGCCTCAACAAATTCAGAAGGTTGAATCACTTCAGTGGCACTTGGTTTTTTAAATGGTCATTATTCAGAGGTGATAATGGGGGGAGATTTAAAAAAAAATCGAATCCCCCAGGATACCATTTCTGATTTGAAACTATTTTTTTTGTTGTTGACTTACTCTGCATGCTTCTCTCAAAACCATGATGTGTGGGAGAAAGATGGAATTTGGAATTAGGCAGACATGAATTCATATTCTGCACGATTATGTGAATGCAAATAAGTTACTCAAACTTTCTGAGCCAGTAATTTGGTTAAAATAAAAGGGAAGTGACACCTATTGTTACTGCAAGGATTAAATGAAGTATGGAATGTGCAGCCCCTGTTGCAAAGCTGGGCACTGAGTGAATGGGAACGCACTTAGCTGTTGGGTTGTTTTACCCACTTTTTGCGTTTTCAATAGTCTAGCAGACACATAGAATACAGCAGCACTCCATACAGATGATGTGGTCTTGAAGCCCTTGTGGGCTATTTCCAAGGATTGAATTTACTCACCTTTATCCCTCTTAATAAGCCAGGTCGTTGGTGCCTTTCTCCCAAACAAAACAAATCAAATGACTGGATAAAAGGGAGAGATTTTTACATTTATTGGACACTGACTATGTACCATGCAACATACTGAGTGTTTCACATTCATTTTTCTCATTTACTTCTTATAATGACCTTGTCATGCTCCTTAATCAACTACCCTGAAATATAGTGGCTTAATGCAACAATCACTTATGGTTGCTCAGTTGGGCAGCTCTGATGTGAGCCAGGCTTGGCTGATCTTGGCTGGGCTTGCTCATGTGTCTGCGGTCAGCTGATGGTGTAGACCAAACTAGGATGGACTTGGCTGGCTGAGGCAGCTCAGCTCCACCCAGTGTGATCTCTCACCCTCTTGCAGGTTATCCTGGGTTGGTTCTCACGGTGGTGGCAGGGGTCCATGCGAGGAAGAGGAAACATGCATGCTATTTACTGTCCTACTGGCCGAAGCAAATTGTGTGGCCAACCTCTGAGTCAGGGTGGGAGAGCACATCCAAAGGGAATGGATTCAGGAAGCCGTGAACATATGGGGGCCGTAGTGTACTTGATCTTCCACAGCAGACATCATTATCACCCCCATTTGTAGAGGAGATGGAGGCTAGCAATGCTGTGCCTCTTGGGCATTGGCCCGCCCCTAGTGTCTCACCCTGCTGTGTTCTTTCCTAGCGATCTGCTACATGGGCTGGGAACATTTTCCGATCAGTGCATTTCTCCCTCTCTCCCATTATTTGGTGTTCATTTGAAATTTCATGTAAGATTTTTAGGATTAACCAATTAGTCCTAATGAAACCCAGCAGAATGATATCAGGGGACAGTGCAGGTAAGTCAGTAAGGTAAGTCTACTTATTAGAGAAAATGGAGGGGAGGCAGATATGTAATTGAATGGAGCATAAATGGAAGCAAATCATACACATTTATATTTTTTAATTTGCCAGTTTCCCTGATATTGCCTGGGTCAGCTCCCCCTTCTCCATGCCATCCCATCTGAATGCTGACTAAAAGGTAGTCCAAAAAGGTAAGACCCTGGCAGTGGCCTGGGGTATTTATTAGCTCTTTGACCTTGGGCAAGGAAGATACCTAACTTCTCTGAGCCTCCATTTCCTCATGTGTGCAATGAAAATAACAGGACAGATGTTGGTTGCGTGGGTTAAAAGAGACCTGAAGGTGAAGTGCCTTGCCTGTATCCACAACCCCCTTCCGGCCAAGTACTTCTTGGCACCCTGAAATGCAGAAGTTTGGCCTTCACACCTAGTGGGGCTCCAGGTGAGCTGCTAGGCCGGGCAGCATGAGGCCTGTTAATGGATTTAATGGCTTTGTTGAGTACCTCAAACTACAGTTATTGATTATAGAATGCTATTTAGACACTGTTGCAATATACACATTTTAAAAATTGATTTGTATAAGCTCATATCTAGCACATAGACTCTGCAGGCCTGTAACACTTAAAAGCATTGCAATTGCTGTTTACCACCTTCTCTTGCTTCTTAGGTAGGAACAAAGCCTTTGAGGAGATGACAGACGACTCTCCTTGGTCTTTGGATCTCTAATGTCTAATCTGGCAGAGTGATGCAACCTATATAGGTGCTCAGTAAATGTGTTTCATCAATGAATGAATGGTCTTGTTTCTTTATTTCTATATCTTATTTCCTTATTTATTCCTTATAAGCCCTGAACTGTGTATAATACTGGCACCACATACATGCAAATATGGTCAAAGATTTATTCTGAGCCTTTAGTTAATGTTTATTGGGCACCATTATGAACCTGGCCTGCCCTGGGAGTGGTGGGGGCTGTCAAAGACATGCTTGATCCTGCCTTCAGGAAACTGACATTCATCAATGACGTGAGGTGTTTGCTACAAGGCATGAAGTTCAGGTGGCCTGGTCTTAAGATGTGTGAGTGACAACAGAGAGGTCGTGACTTCTGACCTGGGCACCATATTGCAGGGAAATTTACGTGTGGTCCCCACCGCACCTTCAGCAGGCCCAGCACCCCAAGTTTGTCTTTGCTGATGTGGTCTATCAGCGTCTGAGAGCTTCGGGCTACCCCTGTCTCTCCACGCTGGCGTGGAGTCCTGCCATTGCCCTCCCGCTCGGCGGGGATTTGCCCTGCCGGACATCTCCGGAGCAGCACTGGCGCTTTTCAGCTCTTGCGTGTGCCTGGCGCCCTCCCTAGACCAGACGGCAGACAGCGTCCAGAGACCCGGCCAAGGGCAGGACCAGCAGCGACGCCCGCCCGCCCGCCCGCCCCTCCGCGTGGCGGCCAGCTCCAAGGGCGTGGCAGGGCAGGGTCGCCCGCGCCCCGCAGACGGAGCTCCGGCCCCAAGTGCTCACTTTCTGAGGGAGCCCGCCATCCCCGAGGCAGTTATTTGCACAGCCGGAGCTGAGGCGCGGGCTGAAGGGCTCCCCGCAGCCGCCCACCAGGGCCCTCCGGTGGCCGAGTCCCTACCGGAGCGTGGTGGGGGCGGAGGAAAGTTGGGGCTGGGGCCGCAGCGCCGGGAGCGCGGAAGCCCTGGCCACTGTCCGCGCCTCATGAATATGCAGGAGCCGCCTCCCTCCCTCCGTGACGTCACGGGCCGTCCCGGGGTGAGCGCCGGAGCCGCTCCGGGTCCGAGCCAGTGAGCGCGGCTGCTGCCGGCGAGCGAACGGCGCGGCGGCTGTACCGGAGGCCGAGCGCGGCGGCGCCGAAGCGCACGCAGCGGACGCGGCTGGGCTGTCCGCCGCCGGGCGGGTACCTGGAGGCACAGCCGGCGCGGGCGGTAGGCGGCAGAGACCGCTCGTTGGCGGCGGCGGCGGCGAGAATGCTGACCGGGAGGCTGTGCTGGGTGCCGCTCCTGTTGGCGCTGGGCGTGGGGAGCAGCGGCGGCGGAGGGGGCGGCCGGCGGCGCCGCCTCCTCGCGGCTAAAGGTGGGTGCTGGGGAAGTTTCCTTCACTTTGTGGAGGGAGACGGCGCAGGGTTGAGGGTGCCGGCGGCGGGCACCTGGGCTCCCGCTAGATTTGCTCGCCCTCGTTTGCTGCAGCTTCCCGGGCCTCGTTGCGGCCGGGATTCCCGAAGTGAGCGCCCTGCGACCGCTACCAAGAGAGGTTCCACCTGCAGACGCCTGCCCAACTTCTGGACGGGGTCCAGGGGCCGAGGAGAAGCGAGCTTTGGGGTGTCCGGACAACTTTGGGGGCTCTGTTGGGGCGCAGCGGGCGATTCTCGGGCTCCAGCTCGGAACGGCTGAAGCGGGGCGCTGGCGCGGGGAGGAGAGGCAGTTGTCTGCTCCTGCGGGAGCAGGGAGAGGGATCAGCGGCCGTGCCGTTCAAGGAGGGAGCAGAGCTCGTCTTCCAGCTTGAGGATCGGGCGGAAACTTGGAGGCTTCGGGGGAACCCTCCTGGCTCGCTTCAGGCTCCCCCAGGGCGCTTCTGGCTCCCCTGGGAACGTGCGCCCTTCGGGTGGGCCGCGGAGTCCTGAAGAAGTGCGGTGGGTAACGCTCCCCACTGCCGCTCGACTTCGCTGCGGGTCCGCAGGGCAGAGGCGGCCCCACTGGCGCCCCTCCCCCGCCCACCCTGGTCGGTGGGAGGTCTCGACCTCCCCTCTTCTCCGGCCCCGAAAAAGCAAGATCCCGGCGAACGCCTGGCGCTGTCAGGAGACTAGGCTGGCGAGCGGCGGAGTTTGACAGCTGCCTGGGAGAGCCGGGAGAGGCGCTGGGGGGCCGGGGGCGGGGGCGAGCCTCAGGGCGGATCTGAAACGGAAGGCTCGTGCTTGCAGGAGCTTTCGGGAGAGGCCAGGGTGAGCAGAGCAGGTGTAGGTGGCGGTGGGCGCAGGGGAGGCCGTGCAGATCTGGGCTGGAGCGCCCAGCTTGGCGATAACTTGTTGATTCTCTGAGCTGTTGACGAGGAGTGCGTGCGTTTGGTTTGAGGGCTGTGGCCAATTTTGCCAGGTAATATAGTCACTGGAATCTTGTCTGACCATCATCAGAGGTTGAAGGGGTTTTCATCTGTAGGTAAAAGAGGCTCCCTCTTAGAGCCAACCTGATTTTTAGGCTGGCTTTGAACCATAGCTTACGAGCCAGGGAGAAAATGTACACCAGGTTTAATTACTTTTGGGGGGATGAGAAGGGTGAGAGGCAGACCATTAACCTCTTCTGGGCTTGGGAATGCCTCTCTTGCAACGTGAAAGTGATACATTTGAGAATAGGAGAGTTTCTGTTTATTTTGTAATCTTTTCATTTTTTGTGACATGGTTTCGAAAGTATTTTCTAAGCAGGTCTCCTATATCTTTTCATCCAATTCTCTCATTCCCCTATACTGGAGAGGCCATTTCTTTTTTGGGAAGACAAAGAAAAAGTCATTATGAAAATGAGTTGCTCATAGGAAGGGGGTCATCCTGAGAGAAAGTAGTTTTGGTGAACACAGATTAAAGCCAATGAACTTGCAAACCTCTTCCCCAGTATAGACACGCGGTTAAACAAGCAAATGGCATATTTTTGAAGATTTTTCATTACTTCATGGTAGAGCAAATGGTATATTTATAAGCAGATGTCTACAAACAGGGGAGGTCACAGCAAGTGAAGAACGGGGAAACACGTGTGGGAAGAGACCTGGTGTGCACATACACTGCCGAGTTCTCAGGTCAGAATGGAAAGTTTTGTAGAGATAAGAAAGATTAAAAAAAATCCAGGATCTCAGTGATTCACGTTTATGTTAACAATTATGTTCATTTTAACCAACACTTTTTACATGCCCACTTGGAATATATATATTCATTTCGAGGCGAAAACAAGCCATTTGTCTTCCCAATGTAAAAAGTTGATCAGCTCGGCAGAGTGAAAGTTGCCGTCTGAATACCCCATTCTTTCTCCTTTCCCCTTCTAACCACTGGGGGGCTGCAAAGAGCACTTTTAGGAGCAGTTTTTTTTTTTTTTTTCTTTAAAACAAATGTCTAGTATTTGATCAAAACAGAAACGCTTATTATGACACTTTAGTTGGTGTTTATAGGACTGACTTTCCTTATTACAGTGCACTTGAATTTTAAATTTCCAAATCTCACTTAATGTCTAAAGAGTATTTGAGATAATAAAGGTAAGGTTATGTATAACGCACTCTACTACTGACTTGGTCATTGCATAGATTTATATCATTATTATTCTCATCACTGAAAAAGAGAAGTCAGGAGGACTTGTGAAGACTATTGAACAAAAAGTGCTTTCTTCTATGCAATTCTGTATTCATGTGCAGAAGAAAATTGGGAGTGTGGCATCAAGCTGCCTGGCAGTGTTGAACATACCCTCTGGACAACGGTCTGGAAGCACACCCTCCTGGCTTTGGGCTCCTGGAAGATGTCGTGTGTGTGGTACACAGCTGGTCCTGCCTTTGTGTTCCTTGCTTCTTGCTGCAGGGAATTGAGGAATTAATCCCAGTAACTGTTTAGGATTTTCACAGAATTACTGCACATTCAGTGTGAACATATTCCTGATTTTGGCAATAATACAGTTGCTGGGCAGTTATTATAACCCCTTCGCTCCACTGTCCCATAGATTGACTATTCAAAAGGGATAAATACTTCCTGAAGACATTAATTTCCATGCACATGTTTTAGGAACAAAACTGGGAAGGTATCGTGGACCCAAAGAGTCTCTGGGGCAGAGAAAGACGTATCTTATACCAGGGAAAGATGACAGTGCAATCTAGACCAACATCTTAAGGTTTGTGCCAGATTTAGTGATGCACCTGTGGTCTTAGGTTTCAAGGACCGGGGTTCTCAGCACCAAGGCATCGGTGGTGCAGGACAGCACTGAGTGTAGACCAGTGGTTGTGATGCTTTCCGGTTTGCTCAGGGCCCGGCTCAGTGCTCTGCAGGATTCTTAGCACATACGAGAAGACCACCCTCCATGTCTGTCTCACCCCTACCTTTTTTTGAGAGTTTTGATCTAGTTGGAGAGATAAGATTTTTATTTGGAAATTTTAAAAGAATAATAGACAGAATTTTTCTAAAGTTTAGTACTACGTGGCAGGGATACACAAGGGAGAGGGAGGCAGGCAGAGGGCATGCAAAAGGCAGTGTTTGGGAGTAGGGAGGGGAGAAGGTAGAGCAGAATCATAGCAGTGGCGATGTAATTGTAGTAACTGCGGTTTATGGGGCCCTTCCTTAGTAGGTTACAGGCACTATGCTAATCCCTTTACCTGGACTGTGTCTAATTTTTACAACCCATGGAGGCTGATGTCAGCCCATTTCACCAATGAACAACTAAGTCTGAGACAGAGAACCCCTTTGGTTGTAAAAGCAGATCTAGCAACCACAGGGAAGCTGAGCCGATTGTATATCTGAGCTCCCCATGGTCCTGCCGTAGCAGTGGGAGAGTCCAGGGATGTTGTGAATTCATAGCCTGCTGGTGAGGTGAGGAAAGTAGGCCTTGCTTTCATCAAAGGAAACCAGTGTTTTTGAGCAGCAGTCTCGTCCTCTTTCCCACAGATTCAAAACTCAGCCTTGCGTATTCCAAATGGCACACTGAAGAAGTTCCTGCAGGGGTGAAGGTGGTATGGAATTTTTATGGTGAATTGTTCTAAATCATCTCTGGGCGAGAAGCATGTGTGTCCTAGGGGTGTGGCAGTTATTTTTCACAAACAACCGAAAGCCCCCCCGCAGCTCATTAGAGGATATACTATGTATGACCTGCTGTGATCCCGAATCACCTGTGGTTCCTGGACCAGGATGTGCTCATTCCTGCCCTTGATCCTCTGGGCTGTGTCTTTCTCAGCCTAATTTCTTGTGTTACTAAAAACATGGCCAGGCTGAGACCCGGTCTCCCCTACAAACCTTCCCAGACTGCCCCAACCGGCTGGCCGCCCCCAGAAGACCATGGCTCTCCTTCCGGCAGGCCTGTGCTCCTCGTCTGGCTCCAGCACTGCTCTTGGAGGCCCGGTGACTGGAATCTGGACCCTGCCTCTCCTTGCATCTTGAGGGTTGACCTCCTGCCTGGCCTCCGCGTGTAAGCTGAGCAGTTAGTGGTGATTACCATGCTATTGTTCTTTGACATAGATACTTTGGGCATTTTCTCCTTTCCTGTATGAAGTAAACTTTGGGCTTAATAGCTACAGAAATCTGGGTTCCAATCCCGGCCCTGCTGCTTCATAGCTAGATAATCTTGAGCATTAGTTTACCCCTTAGAGCCTGTTTCCTAATTTATAAAATGGGAATACAAAGATCTTGCAAATGGTGGTCAGGATAGTGCTTAGAAATTACTGTTCATGGCATGTAAACAGCACTAAAAACAAATGACTGTAATTATCGATTGCTTAAATACTGGGCTCTAGTGTCTCGGGATTTGGTGCGATTCTCCCTTTCTGACCTCTTGGCAGTTCGGTAGCTTTGTTCATATTTTTTCTCAGCTCAAACTCTGTTTTCTCTCCCTTTTTTTTTGTATGGGTAGCTTTCTCTGTACTTCTCTTTATGTGCATATATATGGGTGTGTAAATATCATATATACGAATATAAATACACATTCGTACACATGCATTTGACTTGAATTGAACCCCTTGGAGACCAGGCCCAATTCTCAAACGCCATAGCATTTAAGGCAGGGTGAGTTCAGAGTAAGGACTCAGCAATGTGCCTTGTTTAAATAATAAACATATCTCTGTGTGCCAGCCCTGGAGGTGTGGGGTTCTAGTCTCTGGGGGAAGAGCTTCTGTAGTGTGATTTGAGTTTGTGAGAAGAGGTCTGCTGCCCAGTTAGCATTCCTCCCAGACCTGCTGTCCCGGGAAGCAGAGAAGCATTTTTGTTTGTTTGTTTGTTTAAGACCACCTCCGTTATGATGTGTTTACATGGAAGGGGTAACTGATGCTATGATAATGAAATGGCAGCTTGAAACGTTATTATTTGTATTATGTGTCATCTAGCTCACCACTAATTGGACCCTATGGGAAGGGTTCCATTGGAATGGTAGGTTTGAGAGTGGACCGTGAGGGTACTGAACTAGGGAAAGGGTGCTGAGCTGAAGGCATTGGCGCTAGATGGGACAGAGGTTCACTGTCTTCATCAGTTGAGGTTGCTGTAACGAAAATACCATAGACTGGGCGGCTGATAGATAACAGAAGTTTATCTGTATAGTTCTGAAGGCTGGAAGTTCAGGATCAGGGGGCCAGCATGACCAGGCTGCGGGAGGAGTCAGTTCTGGGTTGCAGATTGCCAACTCCTCATTGAATCCTCACACGTGGAATGCAGAGACCGGAAGCAGGCTTTCTCAGGACTCTTAGAAGGGCACCAATCCCATTCATGAGAGCTTCATCCTCATGACCTCATCTAATCCTAGCTATCTCCGACAGGCCCTGACTCCTAATACCATCAATCTGAGGGTAGGGTTTCAACACATGACTCTGGGGGACTCGAACATTCATCCGTAACAGTCAGGCTATGAACTTTGGGGGAGCAACAGGCTGTTCAGAGGAGGATGGCTGGGTGAGAGCTGGGCCAATCCAAACATGCACTGGGCTCTGTTCTTCAGCATGTCAGCCAATAGCTACTCCTCAGTCTCCCGTTATCCTCTGTGAGGGGAATGAGAAGATAAAGCAAGCTCCGGATATCAGAGAGCTGACACTCTGTCTAGGGCACACATAGCACATGTCACAAGCTATTGGAGAACTCGATAACTTATGGGAGAGGGTAGGCTGTGCATTACAGCCACTCGGTCAGGTGTGTGCCCTTATTATCCCCATATTACAGGTGAGGAAACTGAGGCCAGGAACGTTAAGCCACTTACCCAGTTCTCCCAAATAGTAAAACCGAGCTGGAGTTTCAGAGTCTACCTTCTTCATCGGGTCACTGATTCTCAACCCTGGACGCACAGTGGAACCTCTTGACAGAGTTTTAAAATAACACCGATGCCTGGAACCCACCCCCTGAGGTACTAGTGTAATTGCTTTGGGCCAGGACCTAGGATTTTGCTTAAAGCTTTCAGGTGCTTCTGATGCCCAGCCAAGGGGAAGAAGTGCTGCCCTCAACGGCTAACGCTTCCCCGGGAAACACTTTATTCTTTATTTTTTGCATGTGGCTGTTCCCAGGAGGGGGCCTTGTTCCTCTATATTTCACCACCTCTAGTTTCTCCCATTGCAGTGCCTATAGCTTTCCTGTCTGCCCAGGCAGACCATGAGCCTTTGAAGGGGAAGTGTCCCGGTCATCTCTGTGTGACCAGTTCCCCGCACTTCCTGGGGTTCACAGTGAATGCTTAGTGCTGAGGGAGCGATTGCATGCTGGTGTGCTACTACCCAGGCTGGCCGTGTGTGAGTCCCTGAGGACTCTGCACATGCCCAGTTCTCCTGGGCAGTGCCACTGTCCGCCTTGGGTCAGTGTAGGAACTATTCATCAGGCCTCTCCCCTCTAGTTATTGGCTGGCCTTCCAAATCAACACGGCATTCACTTTGTAAAGGTTGAAAACCCTCAGTTCTGCAGATGAGTCTGAACATGAACCCCACCAAAATGTGTGAGCGAGTCAGGTCCAGCAGATGCCACTGGAATTCTCACTGAGAAGAGCTGTACATGCCACTCTCACTGCTTCTAAAAATGTTGAATTGGCTGAAATTTGACATATATTTTGCCAATTACAAAAGTCATTTTTATGACTTCTTTCATTTCCATGATGCCTGTTTTATTATATAGTTAAAGAAATCTGTGGTCCTCAAACAAGTGTGACAAGAAAGTCAGTGTGGGGAGTAAGTAAAGGCATGGTCTCCCAGTCATGTCACCGGATCAGTGTCAAGCTTGGGGCAGACCACTTGGCCTTCTGGGATCTGCTTTTTCCTGTGAAGAAAGGATAAAACAGTCCCTCCCTTCTCTACCCAAGAAAGTTCTGAGCATCCGCATGGAAGAGGCTCTGAAAGCCCTTTAAAGGATAAAGTGCCTAAGAAAATATGGTCATCAGATAGAAGACATTTGTGTTTAGACTTTGGGACTCCAGCCCCC
>PVJI01026618.1:0-18810 GCA_004026765.1 Micronycteris hirsuta | reverse complement strand
GCTGCTTGTAAGATTCTTTCCTTATTCTTGACCTTGGGTAATGTTATTATGATGTGCCTTGGTGTGTTCCTCTTTGGGTCCCGCTTCTTTGGGGTTCTCTGAGCTTCTTGGATTTCCAGGAAGCCTATTTCCTTTGCCAGATTTGGGAAGTTCTCGTTCATTATCTGTTCAAAAATACGTTCAATTTCTTGGTGTTCCTGTTGTCCTTCTGGCAGCCCTATGATCCGGATGTTGGGTCGTTTACAAATGTCTCTGAGGTTCCTGAGTCCCTCCTCATTTTTTTGAATTCTTGTTTCTTCCTTCTGGTCCACCCCATTGATTTGAGTCCCAGCTTCCTTTTTTTCCCTATCGGTTCCCTGTAAATCTTCCTCCATTATCTTTGTCATATTGTTCACTTGTTCAACTATTTCTTCCAGTTTTGTGAACATCCTGATTACCAGTGTTTTAAACTGGGCATCTGTTAATTTGGCTATCTCATTGTCCGTTAGTTGTAATTTGTTCTGATCTTTCGTTTTGGCCATTTTCATTCTTTTTTATCTCGGTGCAACTGTCGGAGTCTTAGGTGTTTGTTGGTGCCTGGTAACCTGGGTTGCTTTTTTGTGACGTTTCCTCTGGGGGTGGGGCTTGGGAGGGAGCAATGGCGTCTGCCGTTCACCGCCACTCCCTATCACCCTCTGCTCCCCAGTTCCCCACTGCCTTTTCTGCCAGTCTCGGCCCTGCTGGTTCCCACTGGCCTCTCCAGTTACGCCGCCAGCCTGCGAGGTTCACCCGTTGCTCGGGGTCGTGCTTTGGTTAGGCGCTCCTGGGGTGAGTTCCTCCGGGCAAACTGCCTCTCACTCCGCTCCTCTGCTCCATTCTGCCCTGCTTACCGGCCTGGATGTATGTCCTCCCCAACTTCCTGGGTGTCGGACTTCCCTTCAGTTTGATTCTGTCCGTTCTGGTTGTTTATTTTTCACTATTGAGTTCGTCGTTTAAACTCTCTGGTTGTGAGCGGCGGTGCAGTGCGTCCACCTATGCCGCCATCTTGGCGGAAGTCCCATTGTTCTTACTTTTGACAGTATTGGACCAGAATGTCTTGCTTCTAGGCCCCTACTGTGTGACCAATAATCATTATTTTACCCTCCACACCTGCTTCTGTTCTCTGTCTCAGTGAAGAACCAGACAGGCATGAACTGGTGACCCGCTAGGTGCCTGGATGGTCTCCAGTTTCATTCACGTCACCATTCCAGTCCTAGCTAACAAGAGCCAGCGCTGGGAGGCTCTTTGCAGTAGTGCGTGTTCTATCTTCCCCACTCTCTCTGATACTTAATTCATTTGGACGTTCCCCCCGTTTCTTTCTCAATTTCAATAGCCTTTTATTTGTTCCTCTTCCCTCAAGCCTCTCTCTCCATGTACTCATCTCCAAGCAGAGCAAACCCTCCCCACCACTGATGCAGGTCTTTCCCTTTGCCCTGCCCTTCCCCTGGACGCCTCTCCTCCAACCACATGGTAGAGCACTGGTGATTGACCAAGCGTATCTTATGTTTTTCCACTTCTTTCACTCTCATTTACATTATTCCCTTTGCCTGAAAGTTCTTTTGCCTGTTCATTCTTTTCTTAAGTCCTACTCATCCTTGAAAATTCTGTTCAGGTGTGACTTGTCATCAACGCTTCCTCACTGGTTTCCCCCACCAGACAGATCCTTGAGGGTTGGAAGCACATCTTGTTAATCTTGGCTCATGTGAAGTATGTTAATGACTGAAGTTGAGTAGCAAGACATATTTGTGAAAAACAATTTAACGATTAGAGTACAAATCTTAGCACTATTTTGCAAAGCTTATGTTAGATTATATTTTCGAGCTAAATTGAAAGCTGGAACTTGATAATCTGTTTTCCACAGGCATTGTGGTCTCAATAACTGTTGACAGTGATGGACAAACTTTACTAACTTGGGTCAAGAAGCTTTGTCCAAAAAAATTCTCTGTCCAACTTAAGTTCAAAATATTTTCTAGGAAATTAATGGACCATTTCTTATCAAATTAGAATTTCAGCATTATTAATAGGGCATGACCACCAATAAATGAAGCTCCCCAAAGGTACATATTGTGAGTGGAAAAACCTCGTAAATTTAACCACTTTTTCTAAAGTATTGGGGTTTTGTTTTGTTAAAAAGCAATTCTAACAGTATAGAATGAACTAAAAAAGTTTACCTGTTTACCTTCACTGAGTATATTCTTGAGTAAAGCCGCATTCCTTCTGATGTTTCCGGGAGTAGCACGCCTCGCTGATATGGCTCACGCACCCTGGTCACCTCACTGTCCTTGATCACAAGACTGAACTGAGGCCCCGGGATGAGCAGACCAGGCTTTTCCCCTAGAGAGATAACAAACAGCTGATTGTAAATCTAAGTTGCACCAAACATACCCATATTTTGCCATGTATAATGTGTACTTTTTTTGCCCAAATTTTTGAGGGAAAAATGAGGATGCCGTGATGCTACAGCAACTGGTTGGGACTGGGCTGGTGGCTTCCTTGTTAGCATGTTCTGGTACAGCTTTGGGGGATTCTCTAGAAGCTCCCTCAAGATTCCATTGCTTCAACCCTCCCAAACATTCTGGAAGTGAGTTAACCTTCTAAAAGAAATTCCTTTCTGTTCAAATAACTTGAGTGGATTAGAATCTCTAACTGAAAATTCGCCAATTCTACGAGGCATTAGCAATAGCTGAATAAAAGCTTTGGCAGTCAGTCTGAAGCAGGAAGCATTGTACTAAGACTTTACAAATAGTATCCCATTTGATCGTAATGACCATTGGGTATTATTGTCATCTAGTATAAGTGATGCAGTTGAGAGGCAAAGAGATTAAGTTGCTCATCTGCAGCTAGTGATGGTGGCATCAGCCCAGAGCCCTGCAGGCCAGGCTTCTCCTTGAACTTGGCTGCTCAGTGCCATTACCCTTTTCAAGTGTTAGTGTCCAGTGTATCGACTTCACGTAAGTTCTTGCAATAAAGATTGGAGTAGTTCAATGAGGCATTTAGAGCTTGATTTTCCCCACAATTTACGAGCTGCAAGGGTATATCAGTCAGAACACTTCGTTCTGGCTACTTTAATCAGAAAAGCAATGTATTTAAGAATGTCAGATGGCTAACAGATTCCCTGGGATACTTTGAAAATAAAAAAGCATAGAGTCAAAACTAAGCTTCTAGAATAATATCCCAAAACACAACACAGGACTGGACTGCTGAGGAAACAGTGCCCACGCCCCTGCTGGATGCCTAATGCCAGAAATTCAACATGACCGGCACCGATAACACTTCTGCACCAGGAACTCAGCCTCGCCCGGCCCACGGGGACACTGCTGCTGTCCCTGCTGCCCCTCCTGCATCCAGTTGCTCCCATTGCTCATTTCTAAGAAACGGAAACGGTGAGTGTGTCTGCCTGTGGAGCTGTGGGCACCGCCCGCACCCCACCTGCACAGGAGGCTTATTGGCCTCTGATGTCCACAGCGGGGAGCTAATGATCATGAATGGAGACATTTCCCCCAAATCAAAAAGGCTGTAGATAATGGGGATTGAGGAGCATGACCGATGTCCTGACAAGCAGCGTTGAAGGTTAGTTCCTACTCTGTTTTTTAACCACAAACTGAAAGGAGTTTTCTAGTCCTGAGTGTTTTCTTTCAGTTAATGGGAGCTGGACACCAGCTACTGATCCATTTCAAAAGCCTGCCATTGGCTAAGCACTGTCACAGGGGTGTCCAACCTGCGGCCAGCAGGCCACACGCAGCTCAGGACGGCTGTGACTGTGGCCCAGCACAAAATCATGCATTTACTTAAAACATTATGAGTTTTTTTGGTAATTATGTGTTGCAATGTACTTACTGTGTGGCCCAAGACAGCTATTCTTCTTCCAGTGAGGCCCAGAGATGCCAAAAGGCTGGACACTGCTGGAGCTTCAAACAAGCTTCTAGTTCAGAAGAAAAACGTTTCTCTAATGAAAAATTTATGGTAGCGAATACTCACTTCACAAATTACCCATCTCACAAATGAATGAAACAAATGGTCATTAGCGTGCTGCTGAGTTCTCAGTTGTGCATAATTCTATTTTATTTTTGAGCCTCTACAGGCTCCTCTGTGTCTTGTGTCTGTAATGACATTTTTAATACACAGATGTTAAAGTAATCTCGTGAAAATAATGGAAGAATTATGAATTGGACCTATAAATTTTAATCACCATGACTTTCATTGGGCTCATTTTATTTTTCTTCTAACGTATGATTTTCTGCAATGATTTCACTTTACTAATACTTTGCAGGCCTTTGAAAGACCACTGTTAATAACCACAGTATATATTTAAGATTTCGAAGTTCCACTTACTAGATATACTTAGGTGCATTGAGTACATCCTTACATCAATCAGAAATCAGTTCCTTTTTCCGAGTCCCCACAGTTGCCAACTCTCCCATGGACACTGACTGGAAATAGGCCTGGTTAGTGCACATTGTCTCTTCAGGGATGAACTAAGGATGCACATTTTTTGAGAGTTAAAAATGATTTGTGCCCTGGCAGGATGGCTCAGTTTCCTCAGGATTAGAGCATCATCCTGAAATGCCAAGGTTGCAGGTTCAATCCCTGGTTGGGGTGCATATGGGAGGCAACCAATCAATGTTTCTCTCTCACTCTGATGTCTCTTTCTCTCTCTCTCCCCCTTCCTCTCTAAAATCAATGAAAAAAAAAACATATCCTTGGGTGAGGATTTTTTAAAAAATAATTTGTATCATTTTTTAAATCTTTTTATATGCTACTCTCTTGTCTATTGATCAATTAGCTGCTATGGCCTTATTCACATCAGCATTTTAAGGTTTCTTTCAAGTGAGTTGATAGCTAGCTCTTCATTTCCATTGTTTGGTACAAACTACAAGCCTGCTTTGCACTAAGAAGCAGTAAAAAGGTGCTTAATTAATTCAACAAATATGCATGACCTTCCTGTGATGCATCAGATGAGCTGCGGATGCTGAGGATATACAGACCACTTAAGTCAAGGTACAAGGTACCTGGAATCAAAAGAGACAGAGAGGCACATGGGGATAATTACACAGAGAGGCTGTGAAGCCATTTCGTGAACTAGATATTAATATTCCATTACAGAATCCTCATCCACCCTGTGTCCTCTCCCCACCCCAGTTTTCATATTACCTCTCTTCTTCCCTTTTAACTAAATTTCTTGCAGGAGTTGCTGTCTCAAATTTTCCATCTTCTACTTTATCTGAAGCTATTTACATGTGAATTCTGCCAATGTCTCACCCACAAGGTCACTGAAACATCTGTCCCCAAGGTCACCAAGGCCCTCTCTACCTGAGCCCTAACTGGAATTCTACACCGCTGGCCCTGTCCTCATTGAAACACTGCCTCTTGCTTTCCCTGACACTTTGCTCTCTTCGCTTTCTTCCTCTTTCTGCAGACAGTTCCTGTGGGCCTTCTTTGTGAACTCTTCTCTTTATGTCTGTCTCTCTCAGGTTGCTGTGGAGTGGCAGTTGGTCCCCGTTCTCCTCTGTACGTTCCCTGGGACGTTCCGCTCTGCCGACTGCTGATGTGATCATTCACACACCAAAGACTCTGTGCCCTGAGCTCCACACTCACAGGGCACACGATATCTGGGCTTGGAAGCGCCGTGGCACGTCACCCACCCGAAACGTTCACGAGTGATCTCGTGTTTTAGAACAGCGATGTTCAAACATTTTGGCCTCAGTCTTAGCAGCTATCGAGTCCTTACAGAGCTTTTGTTTTTGTGTGTTAGATCGATAAATGTTGCCACATAGCCTTTGAAAACTTTAGAAACTATTCATTTAGAAAAAATAATAAACGCATTGCATATTAACATAGATGACATTTTTGTATAGGTCAATATAAAATAATATAAATATTATATGTGGAAAGCAACAGTTTAGTGAAAAGAGGAGCAGAGTTTTACATTTTTGCAACTCTCAGTAATATACAAGACACATGAATTCCCTCATCTGCTTCTGTATTCAATCTGGAAAACTCTGCTGTACATATTACTAAGAGTAAATGGGAATAAAAGGCAAGTGACATATAATTATGATAATATTGATGTTTACCCTGCTGAGTCCCTGAAATGACTCTGGGTATCTCCAGGGGTCCCCAGATCATATCTGAGAAGTACAGGTGTTGAGTACTCCTAGAATCCAATGTGGGAATGGCCAGGGTTACTCAGGTGAAGGATCACAGTGAAGGATTTGTGATGGAAGACCCAGATTAACACACAGTGCTGGTAAAAGTGGGTTGAGCTGAGTGAGCCTGGGCCGAAGAGGGTGAGGAAAGACAATCAACCAGAGACCAAGCCAGACTGGATGCTGCCCCTGCAGCATTGCTGAGATGGGGGACAATGCCACAGCTGGGGTAGTTACCATGGCACAGAGGCTGCACTCATTTGAGTAGCAAGAGGAGTCAAGAGCAAAGGATGAGGCTGAGGGACAAGAAGGATGGGGCCAGGGAGCTACTTTTCTGAGAAAGGGGTAGCATCCAGAAAGATTTTGACTGCATTCAGCAAGGGCCTAGCATCTTAAATACAACATGTCTTACTAAATATGCAGAAAATAGAGTCATCTCAAGAGTTGGGTACCATGATGGCAAAAATCTCTAAACCAAAGGGATGGTGCCATTTTCTCCAGTAAATGTAGAGACTGAATAACTCCAACTTGGGATTTTCTGTGGTCATTTTTGGTGATGCTTCCAAGCAGATGACTCTAAGGCAAAGGTTTCTAGTTGTTCCCATTAGTCTAAATGACCCCAAGAGCCAAGCCACCATGATGGCAAATCAAATTCTGTATTGCACAAAGCCTCAGGCCAGGAGGCACAGGGTGCCTGAAGTTCTGCTCTTGCTCTGCTCGCCAAGTTGTGCACCTGAGTGGCTGTTGCTGCTCACCTGCAGTGGCTTTTCCAATCCCATCCCAGAGGAGGGGATATTATTCTAATTTGCAACAATGCGTCATAAGGGCAAGCTATGGCCCCCTGTGAGAAATGTTTCTTTCTTTCTTCCTCACCCAAAGGCATTTTTTCATTGCTTTTTAGACAGAGACGAAAGTAGAGAAAAACATCTGATGTGAGAGAGAAGCATTGATTGGTTGCCTCCCATACACTGCCAGACCAGGGACCAAACCCATAGCCTTGGCATGTGCCCTGACTGGGAATTGAACCAGTGACCTTTGGTTACAGGATGACACTCCAACCAACTGAGCCACAGTGGCCAAGGCGAGAAAAGTTTTCAAAATTGAACAGCATGATGGTGTTTCGGTGGCCAATGCTGTCTTTTTTCCCGTAGAAAAAGGCCCCCAACCAAAGTTACTATGGCAGAAAAATCTAATTCTTGCATGAAGAAAACACATGAGGAGTTGGTGGTGGAAGCAAAGCATTAGCCAGAATCTACAACCGTTGTGTTGTACTTTGTTATTTATATCTGGACACACACAGCGAAGAGATCATCTAATTAGAACTGGCACCTTCGGTGGAGTTTGGAGTGACGTGTTGGGTGGTAAGATAACCACACAATCCTGATCACCAGCCTCCCCTGTCCTTTGCCTAACATTCCTATTGACACATCCCCAGAGCTCAGCCAAGCTGAGTGAGGGCCCCATTTCAGAAGGAATGATGTGCAGAATCTGTGCGTGGAAATCATTCACACAAAGCTGTGACGATGGCAGCTGAGGTATGAGGTTGGACTAAGAGCACTTACCATCATTGGGACAATCTGATTTCTTTCCCAGAACTATCATGCAAATCAATAGGAATTCTCAATCATTTTCCATGTGTAGGACACAGTCTTTTATGTCTCTGCATATGTATGTATGTATTTATGTGTATAGTCTTCCCAGCACCTCTTCCTTGGCAGGTGGAGTGGGGATTACTTCTTTTCTGTGCTGTGTAATTTGGGAGAGATTTTGGAGCCTAGTCTAGCCTTCACTGACATGTTAGGCAATCAGACTCTATCCTTGGAATCCAATTATTAGACAGAAGCACCCAGAGGTGGAAAAAATTAAAGAGGGTTGTCTGCTTATAAGTCCCTATGATGAATTCACAAATCCCTACCATTAAAACACCTGAAACTGTTCTGATTTTAGTCTGCTCTAAGATTGTTTTCAATTTTCTCTTTGATTTTGCAAGCTACACATTTTTCTTTTAATAAATGCCCCCCCTTAAATTAAGCATAATTGGTTTCTATTGATGAAAGCCAAAGAAATCTAACAAAATTAAATACAAAAATTGGGTTCCAGGCAAGAGACCCTCAGGAAAATGTGTTAACTGGCTTTGGTTTTCAGATGAGATGAGAGTCAATGCAGTAAGATCCTGGGACTAACTGGGTGGTCAAGTCTACCCATCGGGAGCTGCGTGCCTGCTGAGGATGATGCTCTCAGGGGCAGGGTGTTAGCCCCAAGGGGCAGCTACAGGGAATAAGGCATGTCAGACAGCAGGGTGGGGTACTCCATCCTGATGATGTTGGATGACTTAAAGTAGAGAGAACAAGCTCACAATGTGAAACAAGTTGACTCAAGACACAGAATGGAACTATTAGCCTTCCTGAGACAGAGTTTAAAAAAAAACATGGTGACTGTAGCAGCTGGTCAGGGATCCCTGAAAATCACACGGAAAGGTTGATTCTTTTTGAGTTGCTGAATGGCAGCAGTTTTTAGATTGATACTCTTGCCAAATGTTTTAAGTGAGAGGTAGCACCTCGATTAAATAAGAGATTTGGATAACAGAAACAAGGGACTCTGTGAGGATTTTGAAGGCTTTGCGAACCCTGTCCTAATGAGTCCACCCCAAATAATTCTCATTGCTCCTCTCTTGGCCAACACATGCCACGTGAAAGACGAAGCTAAAACTTCCCTGGTGCTTTATTGCTTCTAAGTAAGCATGACTTTTAAAATATCAACTCTGCCTAGGTGATAAAATAAAAAAAATCAGAATACAGGTAATTTCAGGAACTTGTGAATTTAAAGTGTCTGGGGAAATGGATCTTTTGTGTCCATGACCAAGGATGGTGAAACAATTCTGGATCAGTCTACATTTCTTCATATGGGTGAACTTACTAGAGTCTTCGTACCCACTGAGATGCAAACATTTTCCAACTCTTCAATACAACTTAAATGGAACACAGACTTTCAATGGCAGTAAAGACCAGAAAAATTTTGGCATAATTTGGGAGGTAGACTTGAAAAAGTTTGGAGACAAAAATGCTAAATTGAACGTCCCATGCTTTCAAAAAAACCTTACCTCATTTAAGGACCCTCCTACTTCTCCTTTACATTTATGATGAAGAATAAATCAATGAGAGAAGCCCTAGAATCTTTCAACACAACTTGGCTGGCCCGGAATTGTAGTGGGACAGGCAGAAGTGAGAATGAACACAATGGGACCCTGTGATTTCAGGACAAAGTGGGAGCCTGGTGGGCAGGGCCCAGGTGCTGGCAAGGGAGCAGGAGAGTGGGAAGAGTCCTCATCTTGGGGCATGACTGCACACTCAGTTCTCTAGAATGGTTAAATAATTAGAGTGGTTCACCAAGATAAAATAACCAGAAAGTCATTTAGGTCTCACTTGAATTAGAAAACCCCGAATTCCAAGTCTGGTCAACAGAGACCTGATTTGAGTCACAAAAGTGAAAAAGTCCCACCCTCTCACCAGGTCCATGCCTGAGTCACATCGGGACTGACAGCCCTTTGGATAATGAAGAGGTCGGGTCCTGTTAAGCAGAATGTTATGGATTTGTCAAATGAGCACTTTTTTTTTTATCCTCGCCCAAGGAAATATTTATTGGTTTTTTTAGAGAGAGAGGCTGGCAGCAGGGGGCAGTGGGGGGGGGGCGGGCACGGGGTGTGTGGGGAGAGACATCCATTGGTTGTCTCCTGCACATGCCCTGACTGGAGATTGAACCTGCAGCCTTTTGGTGTGTGGGACAAAACTCCAACCAACTGAGCCACCCAGTCAAGGCTCAAATGAACACTTCTTATACAGAGCACAGGGTGCAGGATGGTGAGCTGCCACAGTTCAGCAACAGACCACAGAGACATTGAAATACATGGTTACCAATTGCAGGTTCTGGAGGAAGCACCTGGCCTACCTCCTGAGGTCATGCAGAGAGTCACATGCAGTGAGAGGCAGGACCAAGGCACATGCCTTTATTAAGGTCTGTAGGTGGGGTGCTTTGGGGTTGCAACGCTGAGGTCCAATTGGTCAATTCAAATGAGAAGAGGAAGGTTTGAGTAAGTTCCATGGTGGGGTCTTAATTAAGGGGAATGACTGGGGGAGAGGGGAGACTTGTTGAAGAAGTATTATCAAGAGCTTACATTTCCTTGTCACTCTGTCGGCTGCTCTCCAGGGCATGGCCTTGCTCGAGAGGGCTAGTGTCAGTATAAAGTCACTGCAGGCCGCTTGGCCAAGGATAATGAATGCCAAGGCAGCAACACCATGTTGTGGCTGAGCTAAACTCTTTCAGAGAGACACAGTGATTGTCGTGGGGGTAATCGTACCTGCTGATACCCGTGGGTGACCGCTACCCGATGCGTGTATAAATCTCATACTGAGACACGCGGGGAAAGAAAGACCGGGGCCATGTGGCTGATTCCTCCCATCTCAGGAAAAAGCCCCATGGCTTGCCCAGCTGGAGTTTTTATTAGGGGCATTAGCACACATTTACATTGGATTGATTATTCATGGGATTAAGCAGAACAGGGGTAAGATTACTCATTAGCAGGGCATTAGGAGGTAAATTCAGGTCCAGTGGCAGGCAGGACCAGGTTAAGGTAATATGCAGGGCACAGCAAGCCAGAATTTTTTAAGATACATCTTTGCGAAATTCCTATTAGAGAATTCCCATTCCACAGACATGATCCACACTTGCTCACATGGGAATTACACGGAGCTGTGCTCAAAACGTGTAAATTCCAGAACATGAGTGTTGAAATCACTGCTACAAGCGATAACACATAATTGTGTCCCTTCATTCTGCTCTTTCCTAAAGGAGTCCTGGGGTAAGGAGGGACTGTTGGATGCTGGCTGAGAGGACGCTAATTTGTGGAGGTCCAGGATTCCGGGTCAGCCCAATAGTATTGTGTCATGAGCACCAAATGGTATAAAAGTTATGTATGAGCTAAGTTTGCTTTATGGGCGACTCAAAGGGCCCTTCAATATTATTCAGTTATTTCCCAAGTCCCGTGTTGTATGGTTAGAATGCATATCTCGAGTAACTCTAAGAATCCCTTACCCATGAAATAAGTCCTTTGGTCTCTTCTTTCCTTCCAAACTAGGAAATTCAAAGCAAAACCATTTCATTGTAGGAACTGCAAGATTGGTATCTACATTCTGATCACATCCTCATTAAATTGCACAGATGGGGAGTTAGAAACATTGAAAAGTCTCAGAAAATGGCAGAGTTATTATAAACCTAATCAGGTGATGACTGGAAATGCCGCTTGTGTCTCAGCTGTGGTTTTCTTACTGAGGCAAATCAACGCGACTCCTGCACACAGAAGGAAACTATATCAGCTCAATGTATTTGTCTGTTGGTAGGAATATCCTAAGTATTTGCTTTACCCTAGCAGTACTGCAGTGCACACTCACCCTCTAGACTCAGATTTATTTACTCTTCTGACAGAGGCTCTGACCTCGTTTTGACTGAAACCCATCCGGACTGCACACCACAGCCCTTCATGGTATAGTTTCTGCAGGGTAACAGCATGCAACAAGCCTTGGAGAACAGGAAATAGTGGGAGCCTTATGTGTCTTGGTGTTATTTCTGGGGGTGAAACCCTTGGTCAGAAATCATTTCCCACTTACAAGTCAAATGACCTTTGTCTCTCTCTTAGAAAAAAGAAAGGATAACATTTGAATATTTTAAGCAAGTAAAATGTAGCCTGTCAGAAAAATTAATTTCCTATGTTCCTCTAATACCCATTGCAGATAATACCTGTTTATATTGATGGCATTAATAAAAGACAGGAGGCACCTGTGCCTTGAGCCACCTTTATGTGACAGTGAAAATTTGGAGGAATTCACCTGTGAAAACATCTGGGCCTGGTGCTTTATGTGGGCTAGGTGCTTAACAACTTTCTCTAATTCCTCTATAGAAAATGGTCTATATAAGCTTTTTACACTAATAAAATGAATGTTTATAATTTGTATTTCCTTAAGAAATTATCCATTTGGCCTAGATTTTCAAATGTATTTGCATAAAAGTCTGCAAAACTGTATCTTTATTTTAAAAGAATGTCTTCTCTTTCTCCATCTTCACTTTATTTTGTATAACTGTTCATTTTCCTTTTTCTTTCTTCAACAAGTTAGCAATTTTGTTTGTTATTTTGAGTTATTTTGTGAATCTTTTCCCAAAACATAGTCTTTCATTAACTGGTTTTTTTGGTTTTTCTATCCTCTGATTAATTAGCTAGGGAATTTCTGTTCCCTTGCTGGGGTTTGTTTCTCTTTACAATCTAACTTTAGCCATGTACTAATAATACTACATTAAAAAAGAAAATTTAGCAATATGAAGAGCTCAGAAATATTGTTGTTGTGGCCACAGATGGTAAAGACAATTAGAGCAAAATGTTTTCTTAATTACAGTCTTGTGTATTGGGCCTGATAAAGCATTGTTTGGTTCATTAAACATTTATATTACCAAATATATTGTGGAAGCCTTAGTCTGGGCATCACATATATTAGCTAGTAAAAGAAATACATTGTACAAGGATATGTTTTTGCCTGAAAGTCATATTTATCTCAATGATTTTATACACTTTATTTATCACCTCTCGCTGGTTTGACTCAGTGGATTGAGCCGGCCGGAGAACCAAAGAGTTACTGGTTCGATTCCTAGTCAGGGCACATACCTGGGTTGTGGGCCAGGTCCCCAGTAGGGGTTGTGTAAGCAGTAACCACACATTGATGTTTCTCTTCCTCTCTTTCTCCCTCCCTTCTCCCCTCTCTAAATATAAATAAATAAAATCTTTAAAAAACATTAAAAAAGAAAATATTTTTAAAAAGCTTTATTTACCAACAACAAAAGAAGATTAATAGAGAATATATTTCACTGTTTTATATTTTATTCTTTTCAAGAATGTTTAATATGAAACTTATTGCAAATGCAGGTATCAGGGTATTCTGTGAATCTGACTTCTTCAGAAAAGAGTGGGAAATTACACAAAATGTACTGAAGTGCTGGGAAAAGAAGCATGTTTTCTCTTTAGCTGGTTATCTAAAAAAAGAGCATAAAACTCATTAGTCTTATTTTGCTACTGTCTTCTTCTGAATGTAAATGAGACAGTCTCTTCCCTTCATCTCTCTCAGCCCCAACGATCCTCAGCACACTATGGGAGCTGTGGACTGTTAGCACATGCGTGTCACTTTTGTTTTTGGACTTACGCTGTAAGTTCTCGAGGACAGACGATGGCATTCTTTTTGCATTTACCAGAGCATCAGGCAACGTGGCAGGCAGAGTTGCAGCTAATGAATGTAGAATACATTCCATTCACCTAAAAGAAAATCTTTTAGTTATCCACTTTGTCATGTTCATTCACATTCTTAAATTGAAAAAGTAAAAATCTGCCGTCAAATTTTATACAAGGTACATTCTGGGCCCATTATATCCACTGCTAAGGCTGCAGACAGTGAGAGACTTGTTGCTGGGCATTGCTTTTTCATGGTCACATGGGGGTGGCAGGTGCTAGATGGTAACATCTTACTAAAGTTAAGAAGAGAGGACAGAGGTGGCATTAGCTAGGCTTGGTAAAAGCCTAGCTAGCTTTAGTCAGCCTAGGCTAGGTTTAGTCAGCACTGAAGACTTAGGGTAAAATGCCTAATCTATTTCTTTTATTTTTTTACTATGGGATTTCTTATTGTTAAGAGTGTATTGATTATAGAAATTTCAACCTATGTTAACTGATATACTTATTCTATGCTTCATACAGCTGAGTTTATAGGCAGAAAATACAAAATAGTATTTCAAAATAGACATTCTACATTTTCAATTTAGTCAATTTAGTCACCTAAAGAACTTCTTTTTTCTCTTCCAACAGTATTTTTCTCTCATTATTATCATCTTTCCAGTAGGTGACTGGGCCCGGATCCTGGAAATAAAGATGGCCAATTCCTGCATCTCCTGGAAACAAAAACGTTAAATTCCTGCCTCTCCAACAATTGGTAATGACACAGTCTTAACTTTCCATCTCAGAAGATTGTCCTTGTAAGATAGTTTCTCTAAAAAACTATTTCATTTACTTATTTTTAGAGAGGGCAAGTGAGGGAGAAAGAGAGGGAAACATCAATGTGTGGTTACCTCTTGCACGCCCCCTACTGGGGACCTGGACTGCAATCTCAGCATGTGCCCTGACTGGGAATCAAACCCATGACCCTTTGGTTTGCAGGCCAGCACTCAATCCATTGAACCACACCAGCCAGGCTTGTAAGATAATTTCTAAAACCACATTAAAAGACTACAGAACTCAACATTAAATTATTTTAAGATATTCTTTCTTTAAAAAATAACCTATCCTTCTTAAATAGTAAAGATTTTGTAAATGCTTAGAAAACTGTTTTGAAAAACCAACAATTTCTACTAATACATACTCACCAAAAGAGTGAAAAAGAAGAAATATTGTAATGAGGTCATTTAAAAGCATTCAGGAACAACTGATGCAAAAGTTAATTTAAGAGAAAATTCAAACATCTAGAAATTTCCAGATTTCCAGTTTCTTAATTAAAAAACAGTATTCACCTAATTTCTGTCTATAAGATGCTTCGCTATGTGTACTTTTCATTATTTCTCAATTTCAGAGAGGCCAAGACCCTCAAAAGTTAACTCGATCTAATCTAGACAAAAGCAGTGGAGAGTTTTCAAGCTTTGAAAATATTCCTTCTTAGTCAGTGCTAGGGAGGGCCTAGCATTTAGTGATTAAACAATCATGAAATTCACTTGAAATAGCTCAGTTTTCCTACCCTTTGGGTAACTTACTTTATAGTACACCAAAAATCTGGAACCTCAACTTCATTTAGCGTGGTCCACCTTGCAGACAACTAACCAAAAAAAGTGGTAGAGCCATTTCCAGCCCATCAGTTTTGAATACAGAATCTCTGATTAGTGAGCCCTATCAATAAATTTATCCTGATCCAACTTTATATTGCTTCCACCTGGATCCTACCCGCTTAACATTCCTTACATGTATCCCCCAGGTTACATGTATCCTATGGGCAGAGCAGGCTTGGCAGAATCTGGGGCTTCAATGTCTTGAGCCTCACTGGAATCTGCCTCAGGATCCCTTCCTGATGGCTCAGGTTCTACTCCAGCCCTGTCAGTGCTCTGAGTTGACAAGAGCGGTCCTATAGGATTGCAAATCAGTTGGCACAGGATCACGCACTTGGTTAAGATTTCAGACATGGCTTCCTATGGCTGTGAGACATAGGACAGCTACGAACCTTTCAGATTCCTTATCCAGACTTTAAGCTTCACATGTAAAACTCCAAGCTCATCATTTTCTTTTCCCCATTTCTCTGCACCACAACCCACCTGCCCCCTACACTCCTTATTTTCACTAAAATATGCTATGGTGGCAATCACTAGGCCACCCTGAGCCTTGGCTTTGTAGGCACCTGATGATCATCGACTATAGGTGACAACCTGAGGAACTGTTTGGCCACTCTGGGCCCTGAATGGCCAGAGTTCCACTTACCACTGGGTGTAAGGTCACTGATGTCTGTATGTTGAATTAGATTGGAGGATCTAGTCCAGAAAACTCAAACCAGTCCAGAAAATGGATCCTAACAATTCTGTTTTTCTAGAATGGCTCTTGGTACAAAATTCTGCAACCGATTCAGTCAGCCTTCAATAAGAGAAGGAGAACCATTAGGAGATGTAGAGATAAAAGGACATGCAGCTGCAGACGTACAAAGATAAAGATATAAATGCAGATATAAACAAATTAAAGGATTTGCTGCACGGATTGGACCTTGTGCAACTATGAGAGCTCGTTAGTAAGACGACTGTCTTTGCATCTGCTGTGGCACTGACATCCGCAGGGCAGGCAGTCAGGAAGGAGAGGGAGGGGCCACATGACCCCCAAGCCAGGGCTGGGACATGTGGGGATGGACAGAAACACATGTCAGCTCTGGCTTCCTCTCCCCTGGATGGTAGGATGTCCTGCTAGAGAAGCGACAGCTAGTGGCCTTTATCATAGAAATTGACATGCACTAGGCTCGGGAGGTCAGGAAACGTGCAGCTGGATGGCCACCCTTGTCCCACAGGGTTGGCCAGCAGATAACAAACGGTGTGAGATGCACCATGGGCCAGTCCTTCCCTCTTCACCTCTACTCTTACACCGGAATGTCTCTTTCCATCCACCCCAACCAGGAATGTGTAGGAAAGGGAAACGTGTGGATGCAGTTCGGTCTGGCTGAACTGACACACTACAAAGCCACAGGATATTTTTACTGACTTACTGTCTTGCTATTCTGTCAATTTCTGAGGGAGAACTATTGATGTCTGCAGTTATAATTGTGGATCTATCAAGTTCTCTTTTAAGGTCTGTCATTTTTGCTTCATCTACTTTGAAGGTTTGTTTTTAGGTACATATATACTTCAGATTGTTATTTTTTATGGGAAACTGACCTCTTTAGCATTCTATAATGCCCTTCTTTATCCTCAATAATATTTCTTTTTCTGAAGTCCTTTTTGTCTGATATTATATACCTATTCCAGCTATCTCGTGGTTAGTGTTTGCATTCCATTCTTTCACTTTTAACCTAACTGTATCCTGTTATTTAAAATGGATTTCATCAGAAGCCATCCAGTTTAGCATTAAGGTTGGAGCCGATAAGGTCAGAGTGAGGGAGGGAGCAAAAGCAAGGGCCACGGTTGGGAGGTTCTTGAAACGCCCAGGGGAGCGGTGCTGGAGGCTTGAGCTGGACGGTAAGAACAGAGAAACACAGACACGTGGCTGATTTGTTGGGGTTGTGCTTTGTCTTGAGTTCACTTTATTTTCTCTCTCTCTATTTTTGAATACTCTCTCAAGGATATGTTTATTGATTTTAGAGAAAGAGGAGGGGGTGGGGGGAGAGAGAGAGAATCAAGCATCGATGTGAGAGAGAAACATGGATCAGCTGCCTCCCCTAGGTGCCCTGACCAGGGATCAAACCCGCAACATTTTGACGTACGGGGACGACACTCCAAGCAACAGAGCCACCCAGCCAGGGCTATTTTCTCTTTTTACACATATGTGGTTTTTTAACATGCCCTACTTTTTTTTTTTATTGAGGAAAATAAGGTAATTAGAAGCACCATCGGTTGAACTAAAACCAAAGTTTCGTTTGGTTTTCCTAGACAGTTTGTCAGAGGCAGCTCTCCAAGTTGCCATTGTATCCAATAAAACCCTAGCATTTGTGTCCCCTTAGGAAGCCAGAGGAAACGCTTCCGACATCTAATTGACCGTCGGACCTGCGAGCAGATGCTGAAGAAGACGATGGGCCTGGGGGCTCCTCTATCAGGGTGTCCGCCCGGCCTCCTGGGGGTGAGCAGGGAAGGACGCCCAGAGGTCTGGGCGGCGGGACTGGCTGGGTGAGGACACAGGCTCCGGCTCCAGCCTGGCCTCCGTCCTGGCCCCGCACTCACTGAGGCGGCCTCTGCAACCTCTTGCTGCCTCCGCTGTGTGTCTGTGACATGAAGATGGAACTAGAACCCGTTTCATAGAGTTGTCGGGGCAATGAAATGAGTCATATGAGGAAGGTGTTTGAAGAGTGCCTGGCACATGGGCAGTGTTGAAAAACATTCGATTCTAAGTTTGTGAAAGATCGGTGGGTAGTTGTATATTAAATACTTGGAAAGTAACATTGTCACCCACAAGAGGCTTATATATTCAGAGTGAGAATAAAAGGGCAGGATTTCAGCTTTTTCTATCTGCTACCTGGACGTGAGTCACGTCTTGGAAATACTTTCCCATGAACTTGAACACCCCCAAAATCAAAGATCAGCAAAAGGATAAAATAAGGGGAAAATGAAAGGAATGTCTAGGGTTCCCACCTACATCCCTTTTTCTCAGTGGAATTGGGGCGGAGAGGCTCTTGGAGGATGTTTCCTATTTCCCCGGAAACGGAAATACGTTGGGAAAACCTCTGTCCTAAAGAGCATGTTGACACCTCGAATCAGTATATTGTCAATAAGAAAACACATGAGACAAACCTTAAATGTAAATAAAGACAGAAACTCTTCACTGCTTTTTCTCTTAAAAGCTTTAAGAGATGCCAAAAAGTAGTTTTGTCTGGATAACTGAGTTGGATTGTCCACAGCAGTCTGCGAGAGTCAGATTTTCCAAGATGGCACTCTGATTTTTTTTAAACCAGCAGACCACTTTGGCATTAGCCACAACATTCAGGAATAGCTTAACGACATAGCCAGATGTGTCTTAGGGAATCCACTGTCTGGCCAAACCAGCAAACCCTACAGAAAGGGGAATGAGCTCAGCGGGGAGAAGCAGCCCCGTCGTGCGGGGATGTGTGCTAGGGATGTTGCTGTGTCTCAGCAGCGCAGGCGTTATTGCCGACTGAGTTTGAGCCTCTTTTTTAAAGAAGCCAGATCCTGCCAGCGCTTCTGCAAGACGACAGCGAGGCCTTCTGAAGGCCTAGCCTAGCATCCTGAAAGTATTCCAGTGTGTTCCAGCAGAGCCAGGTTCCTTTGCAGGGTACAGTCTCCTCACCAGGTGACTCTAGCTCATTATTACAGGACAGCCAGAAGCATCAGTCATTCAAATACATTGTTATCTGGTCAGCCATTACACTATGATATG
>PVJI01026617.1:0-18781 GCA_004026765.1 Micronycteris hirsuta | reverse complement strand
CGTTCATTATCTGTTCAAAAATACGTTCAATTTCTTGGTGTTCCTCTTGTCCTTCTGGCAGCCCTATGATCCGGATGTTGGGTTGTTTACAAATGTCTCTGAGGTTCCTGAGTCCCTCCTCATTTTTTTGAATTCTTGTTTCTTCCTTCTGGTCCACCCCATTGGTTTGAGTCCCAGCTTCCTTTTTTTCCCTATTGGTACCCTGTAAATCTTCCTCCGTTATCTTTATCGTATTGTTCATTTGTTCCACTATTTCTTCCAGTTTTGTGAGCATCCTGATTACCAGTGTTTTAAACTGGGCATCTGTTAATTTGGCTATCTCTTCGTCCGTTAGTTGTAATTTGTTCTGATCTTTCGTTTTGGCCATTTTCATTCTTTTTTATCTCGGCGCACCTGTCAGAGTCTTAGGTGTTTGTCAGTGCCTGGCAACCTGGGTCGCTTTTTTGTGACATTTCCTCTGGGGGCGGGGCCTGGGAGGGAGCAATGGTGTCTGCCATTCACCACCACTCCCTATCACCTTCTGCTCCCCAGTTCCCCACTGCCTTTTCTGCCAGTCTCGTCCCTGCTGGTTCCCACTGGCCTCTCCAGTTACGCCGCCGGCCTGCGAGGTTCACCCGTTGCTCGGGGTAGTGTTTTGTTTAGGTGCTCCCGGGGTGAGTTCCTCCGGGCAAACTGCCTCTCACTCCGCTCCTCTGCTCGGTTCTGCCCCGCTTACCAGCCTGGATGTACGTCTTCCCCAACTTCCTGGGTGTCGGACATCCCTTCAGTTCGATTCTGTCTGTTCTGGTTGTTTATTTTTCGCTATTGAGTTCATTGTTTAAACTCTCTGGTTGTGAGCGGCGGTGCAGTGCATCCACCTACGCCACCATCTTGGCGGAAGTCCTCTCTCCTTATTTTTAATCTTGGGTAATGTAATTATGATGTGTCTTGGTGTGTTCCTCTTTGGGTCCAACTTCTTTGGGACTCTCTGAGCTTCCTGGACTTCCCGGAAGTCTATTTCCTTCATCAGCTTGGGGAAGTTCTCCATCATTATTTGTTCAAATAAGTTTTCAATCCCTTGGTCTTCCTCTTCCCCTTCTGGCACCCCTATGACTCGGATGTTGGGCCGTTTACAGATGTCCTGGAGGTTTCTGAGCCCCTCCTCCATTTTTTGAATTCTTGATGCTTCATTCTTTTCTGGTTGGATGTTTTTTTCTTTCTGCTGGTCCAGTCGTTGATTTGAGTCCCAGTTTCCTTCTTATCCCTATTGGTTCCCTGCGGATCTCTCCTCATTTGTTCAAGTAATTGTGATAATTTTTTGTCGAATTCTGTGAGCATCCTGATTACCAGTGTTTTAAACTGTGCATCTGATAGGTTGGCTATCTCTTGGTTGGTTAGTTCTGGAGCTTTGATCTGTTCTTTCATTTGGGCCATTTTTTCCACCTTGGTGCGCTTGTTACTTTAAGGGGCGGAGCCTTAGGTGTTCACCAGGGCGGGGTAACTCACAGTGGTGGTGTCCTGCCGCAGCCTGTTGGGGGCGGGACCTGAGAGAACAATGGTGCTTGCTCTGCTCTCCACACCGACACCGCTTCCCACAAGCAAGTTGAGCCCCTCTGCGCTGGCTCCGGGGTTGCTCCGGGGTTGGTGGGTGGGCCCTGCACAGTTCCAAGCCCCCGTGGGTCTCCCCAACGAACTCTCCTGTGAAGCTGGGAGTTCCTCGCACCGTCTCAACTCCCACAGGTGTTTTCAATCGGTGGTTTGAGGTTTTATTTCCCCGCTTTGATGGGTTGCGCCCTGCTTTTTCTCCCGGTTTGTCTGCATGCGAATTAGGACCTGCCCGGTCCACCAGTCTCGGCCCCACTGGGTCCGGGTGGGCTGGGCACTGGCTGCATTTTGGTCAGGCACGCCCATCTCGGCGTGCTGCAGCGTTGCCAGTCCCACTCCACACACCACGGTCTTGCTGTGCGCTCACCACCCGGCTCCCTGCGGAGTGGCCACGTGTTCTCTATCCGCTCGGCTCCGCCCGCTTACCAGATTGGATGTGTCTTCTTTAACTCCTTGGTTGTAGGACTTCCTTTCAGTTCGATTTTCTGTCAGATCTGGCTGTTTTTGTTTAATTAAATTGCTGTTTTTTCCTCGTTTGGTTGTGTGCGGAGGCACAGCGTGTCCACCTACACCTCCATCTTGCCAGAACTCCCCAAATACAATTTTTAAAAAATAAATCTTATAAAATTGTTGAATTAAAGGTCATACAATGTAAACCGTCCATCACTGTGCCTGAATAGAGCTGGTCTGCAATAAATGGTAATTAATTTCAGGCAAACTCATTAGGCGCTCACCAACTTCCTGCTTTTTGAAAGTTGCTCTCACTCGAATTCTTTTCTGCTTCTTTCTCATTAAAACCATCTTTTTATTTGAGCTCTTCACATTGTGTCTTGAATGGGGACAAGAGTCTCTGTTTTTATATCACTTTTATATTGATAAAGTGTGCTTCCCTTATCTTTGATTTTCTGGTTTTGAATTCAATATTTCAAGCATTATGATGTATGTACAAATCCTTTCTCCATTTTTAAACCATAAAGTTTGTGTCAGAAGTAAGATATAGACATAAAAACATAAAAGAACTGTTTGCAAACTGTTTGCCAAATATTTATTTTTGGCATTTACTGAAGTCAAATAAAATGAAGATTTTCTTATGCTACCAGCAGAAATGCTTAGATGTTTTGAATCAAGGTCTCTAACTGATGCAGAGTCCAGCCCACAGGGTTTGTGTGTTGTGGCTGCAACGAACAAATTCACATGGACTGCAGAAGTCCTGTGGAGAAAAGGGACGGCATAGCCGCTCTCTGAGTGAGAGAGGGCCTGGACCCCTCCTGGACAGGCTTTTATTGCTTTTCTGGGTACATTACATCGAGGATGGTCCTCATTTACTATTCACAGGTTCGCTTTAGGAGGTTACCTTTTACAGATAACAAAGGAAAGAATGTTGATAATTACTTCAAAGAAAAGGATATTTTGCAAATGCAAGGGGAAAAGTGGTTGAACTGGTTACACTCCATATTTGGGAGGTTTAGCATAGATTTTAGGAAGTTACTTTAAAGATATGCAGTAAATATTTGCTGCCTCAATTCAGGGTGAGGGAGTTTTAGCAAAAGCAAGCCTCAAATCAGCCTAGGTACAATGCCGGCCTGATTCCCCATGGGAAAACTAATCCGTGGGCTCGGTTCCTGAGTGCCAATGTGCTCCCCACAGGTTTTCCAAGTCAGGGGCTGGGCTATATTGGCCACTACCACGTGGCACGGTTCCCTATATCTGATCTATTTGTTATTTCCAAAATCCTAAAAATAAAAAATAAACCTGAATAAAGTAAAAGCCGCAAAGCTACTGGATCCTGAAATAAATGGAATAAAATGGTACCTTTCATTTCATTTTTGCCTATATATAATTGCTGAAAAACCAACACAGTTAATTTTGCTTCAGATGTTTTCCTAGAGAAATTTCTGAATATCATAAACAGATATAACTCATAAATTCAATGTTCCCACTTAGCCTGCTTCCTATAAATATAAGAATGGAAAAGAGGTAAGTTTGTTTGTTTGTTTTCAGTACAAACCACATAATACACCAAGGGCTAAGATAATAAAAATTTTCTTGTACAATACTTTATAATACACAGTGCTTTCTCATGGGATTTTCTAGTTTGTTTTATCTACAACAAATGAAAAATAAATGAATTCAAACTTTCATGGTAGAGAAAAATTGAAAATCATCTGGTATGGAATCTGTGTTGGAATTATGAGAAAATGTGCAAACCTAAAGAAGCAAAGGATCTATTTTAGGCATAATTTACATAAAATTCTCTCTTCAAACTTTGTGTGTGTGTGTAAAGTAAATACAATCTAAAATTAAGACCTGAATTGGATAGAAACTGGTTACTATAAATCAGCCAACAAATCATAAAATTTTCTTAGCTATCGTGCTTCCTTCCCACTGTCAGGTTCAGCACACCCTCCGAAGCTCCGTCATCCACACGGAGACTCTGCTGTAACATTAGACAAGCTGATCTTACTCCTCAGCATAGCAAAAGTTAACTGACACAAGATGCTTATTATTACACTTGGAATTTACCAAAGTCCCATTTCTGATACTAAGAAAGGACAAGTTTGATAAACTGTACTTAATTTCTGCCAGAGGCTCTCTAGGCAGACTGCAATTTACAGATGAACTCTCGTTAAAAGGTTATTAATATGCTGGATGTGAAGTGGTTTATGAAATTTGTGAATATACTTTCCCATAAGAATAACAGTCAGTGTAAACAGTAAGCTTATCAGGTTATCTCACAAACACTTATTTAATCCACAACACTGAGAAATTTTGGAGCATTTAGATTTTTAAAAGTAAAAGTATTTTACTTTTTAAAAAAGTCCAGTATTTTCTAGCCTTCTGTTTCAAGGTTGCTGAATTGTCAGCCAATATGATGGAATCACTGTGCCGACTTGCTGCCATTGAAATTTCAACTCACCCAGCCTGTTGGGCTTGCCATGCTACTTGCAGAGTGAATGCTACACAAATATAAAAACATCATCTTCATCATTCACGTATTATGAGAGAAGCGACACAGTGAGTGAAAACATAAGCAAGGCTTGCAAAGACAAAACTGGGTTTAAATCCCCTCCTGGGACCCCAGTGAATTAAAGTTTCTTGATCATTCCTTATTTAATTCAGTTCAGCAGACATTTCTTAAAGACTACGCAATCTTCATAGTGTGTCTAGAAGGGGGTTTCAACTCTGAATTCACAACAGAATCATCTTCAAAGCTTTTCTAAAAACAGACATATCCAGAGATTACCTACAGAATCGAATTACCACAAAAGGAGCTTGTACAAAAGCTTGGAGGCACGGGACAAGATGGTATATTCAGGCTGAATAGTACTACATGGCAGATGATTTTATATATATGAAAAGTCATTCACTACATACCTATTAGAATGGCCCAAAACACTGACAATACCAAATTCTGATGAAGATTTGGAACAGGAACTCTCATTGACTGCTGGTAGAAACGCCAAATGGTGGAGCCATCCAATTTGGAAGGCAGTTGGCAGTTTCTTATAAAACTAAACAGATTCTTACCATGCAGTCCACCAAGTGTACTGTTTTTACCCAAATGAACTGAAAACTATGTCCACACAAAATCCTGCACATAGATGCTTTAGTCATAACTGCCACACTTGGAAGTAACTAAGATGTCCTTCGGTAGGCAAGTGGATGAACTGTAAGACATCCAGACAATGGGCTAGCACTCATCACTGAAAAGCCATGGAAGCTGAAGTACATATTACTAAGTAAAAGAAGCCAATCTGAACATCAACATATGCACACTGTATGATTCCAACTGTATGATACTCTGGAGACAGAAAAAGTTTAGTTGTTGCCAGGGGCTGGGAGAGAACGGACGAATAGACAGCACAGAAAATTTTCAGGATGGTGAAACTGTTCTGTGTGATACCACAATGGTGGATACAGGCCATTGCACATTTGTCAAAACTCACAGAATGTACACACAGAGTGAACCCTAGAGCACACTTTGGACCGGGGGCCATAACGACATGTCAGTGTAAGTTCATAGGACCTACCACTGCGTATGGGGTATTGATGGGGGGGGCTGCACCTGTGAGGGGCCGAGGGTGGACAGGAATGCTCTACTTCCCACTCAATTCTGCTGTAAACCTAAAACTGATCAACAAAATAAAGCCTTTTTTTTTAAAGAAAATGAATAAATACTGTAAAAGTAATGTCTGTGCAAGTTAAACAGGATCACTGATGTAACATGATTATCCCACAAACTAGTCAGCACTCACCCGATTACCCAACACGCCTGCACTTTCAAACCGCAGAGGCTGAGAGCAGACACCCCCTCTCCCGCTCTCCACCTACCCAAATCCTAACTATTCGAACTCTTCACTGTTTGCTCAACATGTCAGGGACATATTGAGGCAGTTGTCATTTATGACACTATAGTTATTTGTCATTGTCTCTATGTTGTTTATCTTCCAATTTATACACTCAAGTTGCCTTCCTGGCTTGTCCCATTTGAGGTTGTACCCCACTTAGTTACTTGCTTCTATGTCTCTCACACCTATTAAATTTTAAGTTTCTTGAGAGCAAGAGTTTGTTTCTCTGTCATTCCTCCCATATGACTATAGTGTATATTCATTTACTATTTGCAGAATTTAGTAAAATATTAGTGAACAAAATAGGAAAATGTTGACATTTAATCCATCATGAATGTTGCTCCTTAAGCTTTAACAATCGGTAGCACTGCTTCTTTGTTAAAATTCACTTCCAAACTCTACATTCTTTTTACACTAAGTTACAAATAAACTCTTTGAGGACTGGAGGAGTGAGCAGTTGAGGGACAGAAAAAGAAGGAAGAGAACGTATGTTGAAGACCTACTACCTGTCAGACTAGGCTCAATAATTAAGTGAGAAAGGGGCAAAACCCAGCCGCTAGGAGTGTTTGGCACATGCCTAGGGTTAAACCTTGCCAGACTGGGTAGGACTAGCATTTCAGTGTGACAGGAATTCTTTTCATCCGCATGATAAAAACGTAACCCCCGGGAATTTCCACGTCTTGAGCCTGGCTCCGTGGAAATGAACACTCCCGTGCCGGCCGGCGTAAAAATCATGCTCGTGGGAAAAGGAATTCCTTGAAGGGAAATTGGGTTAATTTACTTCCTAAGACTTGTTAACTTGCTGGGACCCTTCCCCTCCAGAACCAAGGGATTATGCTAACGGTTGCCCGGAACCCCTTGCATAGTTGATGATTAACCAATCCCACCTTGCTATGTCCTGAGATTCCTAATAAAAACCCGGCTAAGCCACACCTGTGGTCCTTTTCCTGAATTATGGGAATTGGTCCCGTGGCATCGGGCTCTTTCTCCCAGCGAGTCTCGGTATGAGATTCATTCACGCGATCCGCTACGGTCCCCCCACGGATTTCGCGGGCCGGAATCCGCATCATTTTAGGACAGCCAGTGAGCTCCTGCAACAAGCAGGAACCACGCAGAGTTGCCAGAACAGGGAGCAGTTACTTTGTGTAAACTTTGTAGACACTTACAGCATTATTACAAGTGGTGAACTGATGTCACTTGAAGAGACCATACTAAAGTCCATGACTACCCCCATGCCCAACTTGGGTTCTCTTCTCTTTTTAATTAAAGCAGTAGATTCAATTACTTTTGGAAGTCTCACTAGATAGATACCCCATGCTGTCCTATTTCCTTGGAGGAAAACAGATCATAAAGGAATGTCATTTAATACTTGCTATCAAAACAGAGTAAGACAAATCTGAAATCAAAAACAGTAGTTCCCATTTAAGAGTGTAATAACTAATCATCTTCCATTAAAGAAGAATCATAAAGCATGTAGTTTGACCTAAAGGTACTCTGTTGCTTGAGATGTTGTACTGTAAAAACTTTTCTTAATTAAATTTTTATTTAAGATAGCTGTAGATTCCCAAGTAGTTGAAATATATAATACAGAAAGATCTCACACCATTTACCCAGTTTCTCCCAGCAGTTACATCTTGCACAACTACAGTACCCTACCAAAATCACATTCCGATACTAATAAGGTGGAGAGACAAACATTTTCATCAACACAAAATCCCTCCTGTAGCGTGTTATAGCCACACCCCTTTCCCCCGGCTGCCCCCCCCCCCGTCCTTAACCCCTGCAACCACTCCTCTGTTTCCTCTTTTTATATGTTTGTCATTACCATGATGTTAAGTAAATGAAATACAATATGTAATCTTTGGGATTGGCTGCTTTCACCCTGGATAATTGCCTGGAGATTTATCCTGCTGTAAAACCTTTTAATCTGTACAGATCAGAAACATAATTACAGCCTAGTAAAGTAAGCAAAGATCACTGATGACTCACACTACAGCAAAGGGGACAGAAAATGAAATTGCATTCTGCTCTTCTATACCTGTGTTTTCCCACTACTGTAACGACACAGACATTCTTGTTGTCAAATTGTTTACCACCAAGACTTTTACACTTTAAAATTAGAAAACTTTATGCTTGTGTAGCCATAAAGTTGTATGGAACTTGTCTCAAAAAAAAAAACAAACCCATTTCAGATAGACACGAATTTACAAAGAACTTCCTGAGTTTTTCCACTTAGAACTAAGTCTTTGCTCCCTCATACTACCAAAAAAACAAGCAAACAAGAAAAAAAAAAAAAAGACTGTAATTGCTGTTATTCAAAAAAGCAACCCTGGTGTTGAATTTTAACTACTGCAGCGAAGAAATACATGCATCTGTCAACTGCAAAATCTTAAAATCCACCAGATGATTCGTTTGTTCTTTACATTTTTCTCTCAATCCATTTAGGATATCGTTCAAAACTACTTCTAATATGTGCCAAACTTGGCAATGGAATCCCATTACTGAATGATCATTTGAAAAGCAAAAGCAATATCCAGACCAGATAACTGGCTAACTTTCTACCCCTTACCATCTTCAAAAACAGAAACCAAATTGGCTCATCTCACAACAGCAAACCTGTAATACAAAAGGTCAACCTAAAAATAATGAAAGGGTCTGCAACCTGTTGGCATGTTTATAAAACAGAGGCCTAAAACTCATCCGTCTTTTAACCAGATCCACAGCACTCTGCGTTGGTGATACAATTTGTTAAGCAATCAAAACTCATTAGTCACCAGTCAAAAGATTTCTAAATGAAGCACATCCTATGCTAAGTTTCTAACTTAGATATAAAGAGATAGAGATAGAGGGAAAAGGATAGGAGAGAGAGATACAGAGAAGGAAGAGAAAAGGGGAGGTGGAGGGCAAACCTCCTAGGCAGTTGCTTCAAATGTTTGTATACTTTAATAAATTGTGGAAGAAAGTAACAATGTTATTTAAACATTTAATTACTTGTCCAGTTAAAACAAACAAACAAAAAACAGGCGAATTTAACTTTCTTAATTAACCTTACTACATATACATGTATGTACACACACAAACACACAGACCCCTTTAGGACTGACTTCCTTATCACAACTTTGAATTACACTCCTTTTCCTGTTTGGAGAAGGGTTCTAAGGCTAATACCCCTGGTTCCATTTAGAAACTGGCAGTTAACCGGGCTAACAGTCCGTAATCACTACCCCCTGCTGTTAGCTCACTGACATGGGTTTGTCTCCACAGTGGTACTCGTTTGACCCACAGTTCTAGCGTCGATAAAATGTGTTGCACAAAGTGGGCAACACGTTGTGCAGACATGTTGACTGTTAAGAAAAAACACACTTACATATTGAGAAAGAGAGCTACGAAATTCCAGAATGGAACAGACGGATTTTCTAACTCCTAAACACCCCACAGAGGGTGGAGATAACATAGCCTAGTGCCACTAGGTGTCCAAAAGCTGAATGTTGTGCCCTTTAAATAACCAATCTACAGCTCAACTTTCTCATCTGAACAATGAGGAGACTAGGCGGACCTAACTCACATGGTTTAAAAGGATTAAAACACTTGGTATATCTGAAATCAAGGCCTGGTACACTACCCACTACATACATAAGGGTTAAGTACTGGTACTACTGAAAAAGGCTATTACAATAAAAGTAAGGCCACTCGTCCCACAACAGGCCAGGAGTTTAAAAGACATATTCTAGAAAAGATAAAATCAGGGGTTGGCAAACTTTTTTTAATAAAGGGCCAGATACCACTGTAAATATTGTTGCTTCTCAGGCCAAGAGACAATATCCACAACCCTTGTAGCAATTATTCTCCTGAAAGACTAATAGGTTATTTGCTTGTTTACATTTTACAACTTAAGGGCCCATACCAAAACAGGTTGGATTTGGACTCAGGGCCATAGTTTGGCGACCTCTGGGTAAGATTATAACACAAGTTGGTGCTTTTTAAGGCAACATAAGGGGAACGTTTGTGAGTTGATTAAAGTTGAGTGAAAAACGTGCTGACCCCAAAACTTCTAAAATCCAGACAGGCATGGCGGGCGTGGTAGGGAATATGCTCGGGTTGGGGAAAGGGCCTCAGAAGCAAGCAAGGGCGAGCGTCGCCCGGCTCTCCCGGCCGGCCGAGCCCTCCACCACACTTACACCCAGCAGCGGGCCGCGGCCGATCACCGTCTCCCCAGGCGCCAGGGCGACCCGGGGGCCGCCGTCTTGTGGATGCAGCTCAAAGACCCAGGACATGGAGGCGAGGATTAGGCCCCTTGGCAAGGAGACGGTCCCCACAGCTGTTTCCTCCTTCCGGAGACAAGCGCGGGGCCTACGCAATCCCACGAAAAAACTCAGAGGGGCGGGGAGCTAGGACTCTGCTCGCGTGAGCCCAGCAGCAGGGACCAGAGCTGCGGTCCCAAGTCCCGCCCCTCCGGAAGCTCAAGCCAAAGACTCACTCGGGAATTCCTCTGTCGCTGGGGCCCCCAGCTATTGTTTAAAAGGCCCGGGTAAACCTACGCCCGCCCTCCCCACGGCCACCTGTCGTGGAGAACGCCGGACCTTGTAGTCCGCAGCGCCTCCCTGCTCCTCCTCTGCGGGGCTGAGGCGCGCTGGTAAAACTACCGATCCCACAAGGCACTGCCGGTCCCCATCCACGCCCTGCGCGCCGTCTGGGGCTGCCGGCAGGGCTGGAGTGGGTGGGACAGGCGGGGGGCGGGGGGACTACCGGGATGGCTTCAGAGTCCCCGAGATTTAAATCGCAGGAGCACACACGGGCGCGCTCCAGCAGGTAAGAAGGTCTCCCCTTTCTCTCCTCTCCTGTCGAGGTCCGGCCTGCAGCCTAGAGGGTTCGGCTCCGGCGCCTGCACAGCCTTGGCTCAGCTGCATGGAGCTGAAGTGACAGCTGTGCTCCGAGTTATTATTGCTGTGCAATTGTTTGTGCCCCGCGTTCTTCGAACTCCAGAAGCTGCCGCCTGCGCGGGGCACGCCAGGAGGGTGGCTCAGATGAGACGCGGGTCATTCCTTCCAACTTGCGGGGTCTGGACCGGGGGGATGCTCCCCGGTAGCTGGGAGGCTCCTGAGGCTAGGTCTGCGCTGCCTCCAGATCCCTTCCTCCGTGTGACACCCGAAAGGAGCGAGCCCTTCCCCAACTAGAGAGACAATTCGGCAAAGTTGGGTTCGTAAAGAAGACGATGCAGAAAAGGGATAGTTTGCCAGGCATCCAGGCAAAACTGGACTTAGAAGAAAGATGCCTAGTGGGATTTTAAGAACCTGACCGAGGCACCCCGACTGTTAAATTCAAAATATTGCCTCTTGTAGAGTGACTAACGAGAAGAAGCATTTTATTCCCTAATGAGATCCTGGAAGTAGTGACAAACAGTAACGTTCTCCTGATACAAGATTCTTTTTCAAGAATATAGTAGTGTAACTTTGATCCTGTATGGTGGGAAAGGGCGTGGCAAAAACTTGCGGTTGACTCACGAACTGTTTTTTTTTTTACCACTTTGTTTTCTTCCCCAGATCCTCAAGAGGAAGTCCTCCGTGGAACACAGGCATTAAAATTCTAACCACCACAGTTAATTTGGATCATAAACAATCAAATGAATGGAAGCAACTGTGGTCTTGGTAAGTCTAGAAACATATAGGTGAGTAGCTCATCTAGAAAGGGGAATTGTCATGAGCTATAAGTTAAAAGAAGTATATAGCTGTATCTCAAACCCCTCCTTGAACACCACCACACCCTATTATAAAAGGGAATGCAAAATGGAATAAACTGATTTTAGGTGAGTATAAGCTGTCTTTATATGCAAAAATAGCTCAACTGATTTTGGAAGCCTGCACATGCATCTTGGGTAAATTAGCTGAAACTGGACTTTAAGTCTTTAGTCACATGCTGTATACCTGGCTGAATAATGAATATGGTTTATAGTGGCTCGTCACTGTTGCTTGATAGCCTCAGTGACTGTTATCTTTGGTTCATAATTAACTGTAGGTAGCTTCAACAGGCTATTTCTAAAACACCAATCTCATAACTGAATTGAATATTTGAGATTTTGTATCGTCATAACTCTGACCCAAACTTCTTGTCCATTTTAGACAGTATTTGTGTCCAATGGGAGCACCTACCCATCAGGTATAGATAGATAAACAGTTCTTACATAAACTACAAAATGTCCATCAGGTTTATGATTAAGTCACAAATTATAGATGAAGAACTTAATGACAAGGCATCAGTTCCCACAGACAACGAGTATTTGGGAGCTTAATAGAATTGAATCAACAGATTTCCCAAGGTATTTTCAATAAATATTTGGAATGGAGTATATCCTCACAATAGGCATTTCTATTAAACTCAATAAATTGTAGTCTGTAAGGAGAATCACTTCTCTTTTTTTTTTTTTAAGAAGAATCACTTCTCTTTTTTTAAAGAAAATCTTCTTTGGGAGCAAGCAGAAAGACAAATGTTTAGTAACAAACGCTTTAACTAAAAATATTGAAGAGAAGAAGAGAAGTAACATATGTTGAGTTCCTCCACTGTGCAATTCAGATGTGAGGCTAGGTGATTTACACACTAATCCTAGCACGAACATACAGGAGACGATCGTTTTTGGCCCCATTTTACTGAATAGGAAGCTCGAGTCAGGAAAGGTAAAGTTTTAAAAATTCATTCCCAGAAAGTATCTGGCTCGGAGTGGGATCCATAGTCTGATCTGAAGAGACTAAGTTTAAACTCTGCCTTTTAGGTTGCGTATGAGGATAATTAACTAAAACATCAAGCTATGCAGAGTAACTCCAAGAGCAACAATAATTCAAGAGTTTCTGACATAGAATTGAACTCTGTGGATGCTGAAGAGAGTCAAAATAACATTTTTGAACAGCTGCCTCTAGAAGTTACTTTACATATTTTTAGCCAGCTGGACATTCAGAGTTTATGCATGGCTTCAATGACATGCAGGAGCTGGAATTACAAAATAAGAGTCAATGACTCCTTATGGAAACCTCATTGCTTGGCTATAAGAGCTGTGTGCCAAAAAGAAATAGATGATGATCTACAAAGTGGTTATTCCTGGAGGGTAAGTTTAATTTTTGTGGTCTGCAGTGTTCTTAATAATATGGTGGTAGGTGTGAACCCAACTCTGCCTTCTGCTTGGAGGAGGTAGTATTCATATACAGAATGACATTCAGATTGTGTTGGCTTTTGAACTTAAAGTTGAATTTTTTTTTCCCTGCACACCACACTATCCCCCATCCATCCTTTAACATTTTTTAAATCTTAAATTAGGGCATTTTCCTCTGTTAACTAGAAGGAAAGTGGCTACTTCTTTTCACTTCACATTATCCAAAACTCCCAGCAAACTGTGGCTCACTCTGTAGATATACACATGTCCATGTAGATATACACACACACAAACATACAGACAAATTTATTAGCATATGTGTATATCAATGTAAATACTTCATCTTTACAGCCCTGTCAATCAGCATCTCAGGTTTGAAACAAACTCACCAAGCAGCGACATGCTACATAGTTTAACAATGATGGCTTACCTCTTTCAGGGTACACTGCTGAGGAATTACCAGAAGAGTAAAGTGAAGCTTGAATGGCTAAGTGGCAGATACAGCAACATATGTTCTCCTGTTAACCTACCAGAAAAAATCATGTGCCCGATGGATGCAGAAACGTGGGGAGAAATTCTAGAAGCAGAACTGAAAAGATGTAAAAGTACAAAGATCACAAAGATCTTTGAGAGTTTAAAACTAGTATGATTCCTGGGTTGTAAAACGTATATTTTTATCCATTAATTTAACATTTAAAAGAAAACTAAATAGAAAATATTCTAAAAGTAAAGCTTTGTTTTTACTTGGCACTTTACTAAAAAAATATTTTTCTGGTTTTATAAGCGGAAAAATGATGAGTTTTTTTAATATAAGAAATAATATACCAGTACAGTGATTCCAAAACGCATTGTTTCCTGTATTTGTGTTAGTGTATTGTGATACACTAATGAATGATAAGAGAATTTGGTATTTTCTGCTTAATAATAATTCAAAAATTCATGAAACCATTTGAAGAAACTGTCTTAGTGATTCATTAAATAGTAGGCATAATTAGGCTCATGGGAAGATTACCTAAATGAAATTAATAGCAATTGTTTAAATGTATAAAAGTTTGTATTTCAAAAACTTTAAAATTTCCATTTCAGTGAAATCAGATTGAATTTTCAAACATTGAAACCATTTTAAAATGTACTAAACGTGTGGTTTGGTTTCAAATTAATCAGACCATAGGGCTAGAACTTATGAGATCAAGGTTCCCATTACTTGCCTACAGGCCTAGAATTGCTCTCAGGGACTGAAACAAACTGAGCCAGCACACTATTTTTCTTAGCAAAACTCTGTTTCTTACAGCCTTATAGCACCATCTAGTGTTCTACTCATAGATAACCAAGACAAAGGACTTAGCTCCTTTTTGTTTCTCCACATTTAAAGATTTTATTTATATTTAGAGAGAGGGGAAAGGAGGAAGAGAAGGAGAGAAACATCAATGTGTGGTTGCCTCTCACACACCCCCTACTGGCGACCTGGCCTGCAACCCAGGCATGTGCCCTAACTGGCGACCCTTTGGTTCGCAGGCCAGCACTCAATCCATGAGCCACACCAGCCAGGGCTCTCCAGATTTAAAGAAAGAAAAATATTGTTTTAAAAAACCTTAAGTACCAAACTTAGTTAAAGTTTATAGCTTTCCAGGAATTTTTTATTTAACTCTTTTCTTTTTCTTAAAAGTAGTTTACTGTATCAGATTGTTTATTCTGAATCTGTGGCCAGAACCATAGTAGAAGGTAGCTACAAAACAGTTAGTATGGGATTTTCTTCTTAAATTGTGCTCTATAGCATGAAAATTAGAATCCAGTATTTAACAAATAGGCAAATATCAGAAAGATACCCCATTCTCTCTACAAATTCCCTTTGTTGGATCAAGCAGGTGATGACTGACTGTCTCCTACTGTCTTAGAGTTGGAAGGGGCCTTAAAGATCGGGTGGTCCTATCTCTAAGGCTACTTGGCAACCCTGTCTTCAGGAATGTTCTCCCAGTTACTCACCATTGATTCTTTTCTTGGCAGTCTTTTTGTAAAACTTACCATCTTGATCTGGAAACCATCCCTAGCTTCTACCATTCTGGATTAAGTGACCCCCTGTAGTTCTTTGTCCATTCCATCCCCAGAGCTATCATACTGCATTAAATTGTCTGTTTTATTTGTCTCCTCGTCTAGTCAGTGAGCCTCTTAATGGCAGGGACCATTTATTTATGTTTGTGTTCCCAAAGCCTGGAACATAGTAGGTATTCCATAAAGATTTATTAAATTATTTCTGTATTATTTTAATTCTACCCAGATATAATAAAACTAATTTATTATATTGTTAGTAGATAAGCACTGAAATGCAATGTACAATGCACAAGGTACTTGGTATGCTTGATATTAATGCTAATATATGAATAGTTGTCCTAGTGTTCTTAAAAGCTGTAAGAGAAAAATAGAATTTTAAATTTTTTAATTTTTTAAATAAACACTTGAAAATATACTTAACCCCCAAAGTATCATTTATTACTTTTAATTATTGGGTCTTTAGTGTGATATTAGTAGTATTATATTTAAGTAATTCTTTGTATAATAAGTTATGAGCTATGATCACAGTCCACACTGAAAGCAAAGTTTTGGAACTTAAAGATAACTTTTATGGTATGGGCTTAGAATAAACTGTACATTTATCAGACTGAGCCATTAGCTTCTGCACACATGCGTGGGTGGAGTAATGTGGAAGGAGTGCTTCAGTCATAGATAAAATAACACGTTACGTTAGCACAGTTTGTAAAAGAGGCAAGATTACTGTGATGAGTATTAAGGAATTTCCAGTGTTTTACTATTTAATCAGCTCAAGATCAGTAGATTTTAAAAATAAATAAACATTAAAAATAATAAAAATAAAATCTCATCTAATAAAAAATAATAAAGTAAATTCAGAAGCCTTTTTTCTTAATTGCTTTTAGTTTATAATCCACCCTTAGACCAGGGCATAATCATCAATAAAATCTATATGAATATAAACTGTAGACCCTAGAATATTTACATAAATACAGGCTAATTTGAAAAATATACCCCTAACCACTTTCACCTTTATTTCGACTTTATATAATATCTTCTCTCCAAAACTTCAAATGCCTAATAGTATTAACAAAAATAAGGTGAGCAGTAACATCAGGATATAGATTGGGAAGAATGATACATAAGATGGAAGATCAGACCTTTCTAAAGTGGAGTTGAAAGAACAAAAGCATCAGATGGATGGAAGTAGGTCAACAATAAATCAAAAATTGATTTATTGTAATAGTTGACATTTATTGAGTGCGTACTTTGCATCAAGCTTAGTTTATGTGGGGGTGCTATCACTGTAACTCCACTTAATGAATGAGGAAACTTAGCAAATATTCGATGTAGTTCACCATCACTCCTTAGTAACCTATAAGAGTGCAATAGTTGGTGCTAAATAAATTTTTATTGAATGAATTAAAAACTTAGAATGAATAACTCAAGTGGAAGAGCAAAGAATGTTCCTCCAACTTTTGATTTTGAAAAATTTCAAACCCACGGAAAAGTAAAATTATATGACAAAAACTCTTATGTATACCCTTCACCTAGATATACCTGTTGTTAACATTTCCACATTTGATTTATTAATTGTGCTGAAGGCTTTGAAAATAGGTTGCAAATATGATGATACTTCACTCCTAAATATTTCAGCATGCATAAGTACACTCTCCTATATACAATATCATTGTCACATCTAAAATTTTATATTAAATAATATATAATTTAAAATCTGTACTTAAATTTTCTCAAAAGGCCCCAAAAATAGATTTTATAGATTTTTTCCCAATTCAGGATCCAAATAAGGTTACATGAGCATATCATTTTTATATCTCTTTAATTTCTTTACTAGTGTTTTCCTGCTTTGGTTTTGTTTTTCAGGATATTGACTTTTTAAGAATTCAGGCTGGTTATCTTATAGGATGTGCAATCATTGATTTGACTGTTTCATCCTGGTTTGATTCAGGTATAACATTTAGCAATTATACCATATAGGTGATGAATACACTTTTTATTATATCACATTAAGAAGCACATGATGTGTGATTGTTCTACGTTAGAAGGTAAGTCTGATCATTTGATGGGGGTGGTAACACCAAATCTCTCCACTGAGAAGGACATTTTTCTGCAGAGCCAAGATTTCTTTTTTCGACACCCTCTTTCTAGAGTTTACCCCCACTGGCTAATCCTACACTAAATGATTTATAGATATTACTTTATTTCATCTTCACAATTACATTTTCAAAGAATACAGGAAAATCATCCTCAAATTCTTTTCCAGACAATCTAAATATAAAAATAAAAAAATGTAAAGCCACAATTTAAACCCAAAACTCTTTGACTTCAGAAATCAGCCAAGCTTCTAATCAGCATAGTGCCTTTTATAATTTGGACAGTCCTTACACGGAAGCAACAGGAAGGACTGAGACTGATAAGGAATACTGTGCATTACAAATATCTAGAAAATCTGTGGGAAATTAATATTAAACACAGATTTTACATTTTTGCTAATGGCAGAACAGATCATTCTTACATGCCTTCCTACTTAGAATAAGTTGAAAACCTCTGAAAAAGAATCAATCTACTTGAGGTCATCAGAGTGCTAATGAGACAGTAAAGAAATATTGGACCGTGTGCAGGGAAAGAAAGAGAACCGGCGAGGTAAGCCTGGGGTTGATACTAACCTTGCCACAGGTGCATTTGCCAATTTCTGCAAGAGCAGCTAAATGATTAAATAGATTTTGAAACTCTCTCAAGGATATGAGGACAGTGAGTGGAATCTAGGATTCGCTAAGAAAAGGGGAACCAGTAACCCCCTTCTTGGCAATCTTCCTTCTTGTAGTTTGGGACCAAGGACTACACCTCAGGAATGGGAGTGACCTGGAAAAACATAGGAACTCACTGGAAAACTTTCAAAACTCCTCAACCACTGAAATTGGATTGAGTGGATCCCAGAATAATCTGCCAGAAGCAAAAGAAAAAAATCATCCTCCCTGGAGAGAGAGAGCAACAATTTAGGCTTTATTTCTAGAAACATACTTTAAAAGTCAATGTCTCACATGTGCACACATGCACACACACACACACATACACATACACGTATAAAAAGACATAGTAATGTGAATAAAAACAAACAGAAAAAGGCAACAGAAAAGGTCTACATTTAGAGTTATCAGATGAAGTCTCCAAAATAACGAAGCTTAAAGTAGTCAAAATAAAAAGGCATGATGAAGATTCTACCAGAGAACTGAAAATAATAAAAAATAGCCAAATGGAAATTTTACAACTAAGAAAAAAAATGACATGTTCAGATATCAACAGATGGGTTTAAAAGCAAGTTAAACCCTGAAGAGAGGGAAAGCATTAGTGAATCTGAAGATAAGTGCAAAGAAAATATCCAGAATGAAGCAAAGAGATACAAAGGAAAAACAGAAGAGAGGATAGTGGGAAAGCATTCATCATAAAGGGAGAAAGTCTAATGTGTGTGTAATTAGAGTCCAAGAAGACAAGGAGGGAGAGAACGAGGCAGGAGCAATTTGGAAGTGACAGTGGTTAAGGACTTTTCAAAACTGATAAAAGACCTCAAGTCACAGATTCAACAAGCCATACAATCTACAAACATGATAAAAGATATATTCACTAAGCTGTATCAGAGTAAATCTGCTGAAAAGTAAAGACAAAG
>PVJI01026616.1:0-18790 GCA_004026765.1 Micronycteris hirsuta | reverse complement strand
AAATGCAAACTATTCCTAGCTGTGTATGAGCTTATAGGGAATATTCCTTCTACTCCTTCCAGGTGGTTCTTTACCTGCCCTTAGGTAATTTCCTCACATGCAAATTCTAATTAGAGCCCAGCTGAAGACCCTAGGGAGACTTTCTGAAGATCTGTGAAACTCTTTTTTTTCCTCTTATTCACTATGAAACACTGTACTCTGCTGTGTGAATTACAACTACCTTGGCCTTCCTAGACTCTAAACTAAATATCCTCCATTTAGGAAGTCTGCCAATATTTGAAAATAGATTTCTCATACATTGTTTTCCAATTCGTTAGCAGTTTCATGTGGAAGGGTAAATCTGGTCACTATTTACCCTTTTGGCTAGCTGCAAAAGTCATGGAAACATTTATTAATAAAGGCACGTTTCTCTGACTCTTACCTAGCCCTTAGCTTGTTGTACTATATAAAATAAGGGAGGATGTGTGTGAGTGTATTTAATAACACAATTAACTTCAGTGGAAAAATAGGCATCATTGCTTTCCACATGTCTTTCAGCCATCTTGTCCAATGGAGTCTCAATGGCCCTTCATTCAATGAGTCCCAGTGAAGTTCTTCTAATTAGTCACTTCACACTTGCAGTCATCCCTTCTCCCCTCTTCTGACTCTTTTCTTTCTATTACCTCTGTGGAACAATAAAAATAACGATCCTTTCCTAAAATTTTGCATGATGATTCAGACCCCCGTTTTTTTTTGAAGATTTTGCTTTACAACCTTCACTCAGGTTCTTTAAACTATATTTTTCTAAACAAAGGCAGTTGTTTCCTAAATAAAAAGATTGATTCAGTTGTTGAGATAATAAATATAGGGATTAGGTACCCACGTTATGGACTTAGACTGCTGGGTTTCAACTCTGACCTATTCTGCCACTTGCATCCTAAATCAGGCCGCTCCTTGGTGCATCAGTTTTACCATCTGAAAGCAAAGATAATCACTATCGAAAAAACTGAAAAATACACAAAAACATGGAGATTACATAACATTGCCAAACAATGAATGGGTTAACGATGAGATCAAGGAAAAAATCCAAAGATACATTGAAAGAAATGAAAATGAGTAAACAACAACCTAAAATCTATGGGACACAGGAAAAGCAGTCCTAGAAGGGATATTCATAGCATAGGCCTACCTCAAGAAACAAGAAAAATCTTAAATAAACAATCTACTTCCATTTAAAGGAACTACAAAAAGAACAACATGGAAACAAATACAATAAAATTTTAATAAATTAAAAAAACAACAAACAAAGCCCAAAGTGAGTAGTAGAAAGAAAATAATAAAACTCAAAGCAGAAATAAATAAAATGGAGTCTAAAAAAATTGCAAAAAATCAATGAAACCAAGAGTTAGTTCTTCAAAAAGATAAACAAGATTGACAAACCTTTCACCAGATGCAGCAAGAAAAAAAGACGAGGACTCAGATAAATAAAATCAGAAATGGAAGAGGAGAAGTAACAACTGACTCCACAGGAATACCAGGGATTATAAGAAAAAATTGCCAACAAACTGGACAATCTGTACAAAACTGATAATTTCCTAGAAAGATATAATCTTCTAAAACTAAATTAGGAGAATCACAGAATCTGAACAGAAAGATTACAACTAGTGAAACTGAAGCAGTAATAAAAATTTTACAATAGCCCTGGCTGGTGTAGCTCAGTGGATTGAGCATGGGCTGGGAACCAAAGGGTCGTGAATTCGATTCCCAGTCAGGGCACATGCCTGGGTTGCAGGCCAGGTCACCAGTGAGGGCCATGTGAGAGGCAACCATACATTGCTGTTTCTCTCCCTCTCTGTCTTCCTCCCTTCCCCTCTCTCTAAAAATAAATAAATTCTTAAAAAAAACATTTACAACAAATGAAACTCCTGGACTGAATGGCTCATGGGTGAATTTTACCAAAGAAATTCAAAAAAAGGGAAGACTCTCAAGCATGTTTAACGAGGCCAGTATTATCCTAATTTATAAGCCATATAAAGACACTACAAAAAAAGAAAAGTATAGGAAAATATCCTTGATGAACATAGATGCTAAAAACCTCAACAAAATATTAGCACAGTGGATCTAGAAATATGTTAAAATGATCATACATCATGATCAATTGGGATTTATTCCAGGGATGCAAGGTTGGTACAATATCCACAAGTCAATAAATGTTATCCACCACATAAAAATATGAAGGGTAAATATTACATAATCATAACAATAAATGCAGAAAAGGCACTTGATAAAATCCAGCACCCATTTCTGATAAAAACTCTTAGCAAAGTAGGAATAGAGGGAACATACCTCAACATAATAAACACCATATATGAAACACAAAGCCAACATCACACTAAATGCACAAAAAGTATAAGCATTTCCCTTAAGATTGGGAACAAGACAGGAATGGCTGCTTTCACCACTCTTATTCTCCATAGTACTGTACATTCCAGCCACAGCTATCAGACGAGAAGAAAAAATAAAAGGCACCCATATTGGAAAGAAAGAAGTAAAACTGTCACTATTTGCAGATGATATGATACTGTACATAGAGAATCCTAAGATTTCACCAATCAACTACTACAACTGGTAGAGTTGCAGGAGACAAAATAAATATCCAGAAATCAGTTACATTTCTATACACCAACAATGAACTGCCAGAAAGAGAAACTAAGAAAACAATCTCATTTACAATTGTATCACACAAAATAAAATAAAATAAAATACTTAGGAATAAATATAACCAAGGATGTTAAAGACCTGTAATTGAAAAATTATAAGATATTGAAGAAGTAACAAATAAGTAGAAGCATATACTGTGGTCATGGACTAGAAGAATTAACATCATTAAAATGTCTATACTATCCAATGCAATCTGTAGATTCAGTGCAATTCCTATCAAGATACCAATGGCATATTTCACAGAACTAGAGCAAATATTCCAAAAAAATTTATGGAACCACAGAAGACCCCAAATAGCAATATCAATCTTGAGAAAGAATAACAGAGATGGACAAATCACACTACCTGATATCAAACTATACTACAAGGTTAATAGTAATCAAAAGAGCATGGCATAAAAGCAGAGATATAGGCTAATGGGCCAGAATGGAGAGCCCAGAAATAAGTCCACACCATTACAGTCAACTACTATATAACAAATGAGGCAAGAACATACAGTGGGGCAGAGATAGCCTCTTCAATAAATGGGTTCAGGAAAATTGGGCAGATAAATGCAAAAAAAAACAAATAAATAAACTAGACCACCTTCTTACACCACACACAAAAATAAAATAAAAACAAATGGAAGACTTAAATGCTAAACTCAAAACCATGTAATTCCTAGAAGAAAACATAGGCAATAAGATCTCTAACATTTCTTGCTACAATTTTTTTCTGATATATCTTCTTGAGCAAGGGAAGCAAAAAAAAAGTAAACAAATGAGACTATATCAAACTAAAATCTTTTTCACAACAAAGGAAACCATCAGCAAAATAAAAATACAACCCACTGAATGGAAAGCATATTTGCCAATGATACATTTGATAAGGGGTTAATATCCAAAATTTATAAGAAACTAACGAAACTAAACACCAAAATAATACAATTAAAAATTAATACCAAAAAATTCAATTAAAAATTAGGCAAAGGACTTGAATAGACACTTCTCCAAAGAGGACATAAATATGGTCAATAAACATATGAAAAGATGCTCAGCATCACTAGCCATCAGAAAAATGCAAATTAAAACCATGACAAAATATCACCCCACACCTGTCAGAATAGCTATCATCAGTAAATCCACAAACGGCAAGTGCTGGTGAGGATGTAGAGAAGAGAACCATTGTACACTGTTGGTGGGAATGTAGACTGGCGTAGCCACTGTGGAAAGCAGTATGGAGTTTCCCCATAAAAATTAAAAACAATACTGCCTTATGACCAATGAATTCCACTCCTCGAAATATATCTGAAGAATCCCAAAACACTAACTCAAAAGAATATATGCACCTTATGTTCATTGCAGCATTATTTTCTTTACTAGAGCCAATATTTGGAAGCAGCCTGAGTGTACATCAATAGCTGAGTGGATAAAACAACTACGGTACATGTACACAGTGGAATACCACTCAGCCATAAAAAGGAAGCAAATCTTAACCTTTGTGACAGCATGGATGGACATGGAGCGTATTATGCTAAGTGAAATAAGCCAATCAGGTAAAGACAAGTACCATATGATTTCACTGACATGTGGAATCTAATGGACAAAATAACAAACAAAATAGAAACAGACTCATAGATACTGGGAACAGACTGATAGGTATCAGAGTAGGTAAGCAGGGTGAAAAAAGATGAAAGTATTAAGAAAAAAAAAAAAAAAACCACCATCTCATAGACAACGGCATGGGGATTACCAGAGGGAAAGGTGAGTGTGAGAGGTAGAAGAGGGTGAGGGGTAGGTAAATGGTGATATGCACTACTACTGATGAATTTCAAAGTAAGTATACTTACTGAAAGTAATCAGAGACAAGAGCACACATATTGTATGATTTTATTTCAATGAATTTTTACCACAGAAAACAAATCTATAGTGATAGAACTAGGATTGATGTTGTCAGGGGCAAGGAGTTTGGGTGAAAGGGAACACAAGAAAACTTTCCAAATCTGTATTTTCATAATAATTGAATGGGTACATACACTTGTCCAAATTTATCAAAGTATGCTCTTAATATGTATTTATTTTATTAATATAAATTATACCTCAATAAAGTTAAAAAAGATTTTTAAAAAGTCAGTTGTCAAAATATGTACAAAGACATTCTTAGTAGATGTATCATTTAATATTTTTTTCACTGAAAACTACTTAAAATAGTCTGTTCCCTCAGGATCTTTAAATTGTCTATTTTTTTCCTGAAGTGTTCCTGCCCAAAATAACAAGATTCACACAGCCACCTATTTGAGATCTATATTGGAATTTATCTTACGAAAGACACCTTCCATCACACACTATATATCATATACCTACTGCCTCCTCTCATTCCATTCGTATCTTGCTTGATTTTTCTTCAAAGCATTTATTACTACCTGCACATTATGTGTACTCGTATAGTTGTCTATTGTCTGCATTCTCCCGCCGCTCAAAAAGATCCAGCCTTTATTTCATTTACTTCTTTATCCTCCGAGCTACAAACATGTAGGTGCTCAGATGTAGGTGCTCACTAGTATTTGCTGACCAATCGTTAGCAAGCAAGACTGCCATTGTAAATGTGTCTCTACAATAGTCAGTGAAGAAAGTCGTTGCTGCCTCAGTTCTGCCTGGGGTTAAAACTGGAGACAATGGAATTAGAATTACAGAAGAGTAGCATAATGGTCTTCAACCCTGGCTGCAAATTAGTAGTACCTAGAGAGCTCTTAAGTAAAACAGTGCTAATATCCAGGCCCTGCCACCAGAGAATCTAATTTAATTGGTGTGGAGTTGGGTCCAGACATTAATTTTTAAAAGTTCCCCAGGTGACGCTAATGTGCAGCCAGGGATGAAAACCACTAATACAGAAGAACAGTTCACCCCCATTCTTTGACTTTTGCTGAGGCAACTCTTCAGTATCCCCAACAGGCCAAAAACAGTGGCCACTTTATTGGCTTCGGAAATCAACTCCCCCAGGCAAGGAGCAGGGAAGACTTATGATTCTAGGCATTTATATTTGCAGCGTATGTCTGTGAGTATGTGTCAGTATATGTGTATCTGTGAGTGTATCAGTGGGTGCCTGCAAGTGTATCTGTGACTGCATGTATGTGTGTGTCAGAAAGAGAAAGAATACACATTCTAAACATTTGAAGCATGCTTTTGGACTTGCTCAGAGAGGCACACACACAGTTGAATAATTTAATAATTTATCTAAGTGCCATGACATTTGTTTGGTTTGCCATAGTTGCATGGTTTTTTTTTAGGTATCAGAAGAAATAAGATCTTAGCCAATAACCCCTTCTTTTTCAGCTGGAATTCTAAGATCCAGTGCCAGCTACCAGGGGCAGCATCAGGCCTAGACTTCAGGTTGCAGAGTGTGCAAGACTGTTTCTGAGATAACCTCCTGGTCAGGAAGTGATCAAATAGTTGAAAACAAATTTCAGTCTGAGGCCAGGCTGAGAAGTAAAAACCAGGCTTAAAGTGGTACGATAAGATAGTGAGAGGACATTCAAAAGATTAAGTATATGGGTTTAAAAAGGAAAATGAGAAACTGAAGCTAGATACACCCTGAGTGCTGTGATGTGGGCGACATCATATCTGCAGCTTCATTTAGTTATGGGCGTGACCTACTATATTTCCACCATATTCTACTCATTTGATTTAGACAGCTTTGAAAATAAAGTATAGCAGTGAAAGGAGAAAAACTAAATAAAAAATCATCATTTAATTATTTTGTCTACATAGTACACATATGTTTGGAAATAAATTTTTATTTCACTAAGAAGACTGTTTAGCCTAACTTTATTCTTTGGACTTTATTAATTAGAATCAGTCTATTTTTGTTTATTTTGTATCTGGGTGACATTGGTTAATAAAGTTATATAGGTTTCAGGTGAACAATTCTATAATACATCATCTGTATATTGTATTGTGTGTTCACCACCCCAAATCAAGTCCCCTTCAATCAGTTTAGATCATTGGACATTAGGAAAAGTATTACTGAAATGAACTAAAAAAAACTCACATTTTTTTTCATGTCAAAATAATTTTAAGTAGACAATTGACTGCAAGGTATGAATAACATTTTTAATATCATTACATAGAAAAAATTCATGTTTTCAAAGCATGTATGTTATGGAATTGTTTTTCACAGTACCAAATACATACTTCTGGAAATAAGAATTCATCTTCCAAGCAGGAAAAACAAAATGGATGTATTGGAGAGTATTTGTTACATTTAAAAGCAAGTGATACTTAAATATACAAAGTACTCATAAAATATAAAGAATTACATCAAATATTAAAAGAGGGAGAACAGGAAAATAGAGCAACATACTGTATAAAAATAATAAAATAAAATTTAAAAAATGTTTTCAATCATAGTAAAATAAAATTTACTAATTTAAATACATCCAGCTTCCTCTAGTTGTTGAAAACATTTAAAAATATAGTCATACACCTAAATAGTGTTAAGAAATTGAAGAATTCTTCAAACAAAATAAGAAATCACAGCCTTAGTGAAGTTTTCAGTGAACTACTAAAATTACCACTAAATTCCCTTCAACTTCCATATCAGTCAGGAGACAGAGTTCATACAGTAATTTGAACTGGTAAATTTTAACATGAAGAAATATAAACTACGTATATGAAATTAGCTACCCCAGAGGATAAAATGAAAATTCTAAAGAATACACATGAGCTGAAAAAGAGTACCAAGAATAAAACAGTCCTGGAGAGGGGACCCTTCTGAAGGCTGGAGTTCAGTTGTACAGTGTGGTTACAACTCACTGAGCTGGAAAAACACTGTATTCCCCACTGCCGCAGTTACCATTGTCAGTGACCTGAGGCTGGGTGTTGGAGAACTTCCCAATGACATCAATGAAATTCAGTGGAAAGTCCGTGTGACTGGGGGCTGTTCAACTCACTGGGAAGCTGGTTGGACTCCCATGGAAGCTGCTGCAGGGAGAGGAGGGAATGAGAAGATGCTGCTCAACCTCCAGAAAGCAGTGTGGGGCACTCATGGAACTCCGGAAGTCATGCGGGGTGGGAGGTGGGAGTAAGGGTCCGTGAGAACTCAGGAAAGACACTCATGTGGAATGCTGGCCTGAAGGCAGGTGCAGTGCTGAGGAACCTGCAGGGAAGCTGCCCCAGACGTGCCGCTTCCACATGGTGCTCTGCATGCCAGTCTAGCACCATAGGAGCCAATGTGAGGAGGAGCACAGCAGAAAGAGGAAGAGAATTCCCTTCCTTCCTCAGTGTCCCTCCTGTACCCTCAGCTGGCAAAGTTTAATTTTGGGCCAGCTGGCCAGAGAGAATTATCAGTATCATGAGCAGGGCTTTTTCGAGCTGAGAGGCAATACACTGACTGATAACTGGCAACCCCTTCCAAATTTGTAACGCTGTTCATGTCAGACTACCAAAGTTGGGAGTTCTATAATTTTAAAAATGAATTATTGTGTTCTAAGGTCATTCATGGCTACTTTTTATGTAAGTTTATTACATAATGATCTAGATCTAGCAATTTACTTCTCTTTCAAGATCAGTTTCTAATAAATTGAAAAACTCAAAACATCAGTAGCCTTCCAAAGAGATCAATGGCAATGACCTAATTATGGTTAATATTTCTTGGATACTTTGAAGATAAAACTTAGCATATACTTAGTAATCCTATTATTACATAAATATCAATGCATTTAAGTAGTAAAATTAATAACAGTAATATATTCTTCTCATCTACCAAAGCCACTTCTAATATAATTAATTTGTATAGAATGAATTCACCTTTATTTTTAACAAATCCCAGGTGTACATAAAAAGATATAATTTGTTAAAAACTCACCTTTATTTCCCATCCAAAATATTTGGAGAAAAATCTTAAAGCAATAGATGACTTTAATGCTTTTTAAGATATCATTGAATAAAATAATATTCAAAGAAAAAAATTAGCTGCTTTTCTAAAGAAGTTTTATTATAAAATTTTAGTGGTGCTGCTGTTTATTTGGCATTTTCAATGACTGAAAAAGAAATGCTTTCTAGAGGTCTCTGGCACTACTTACATATGAATAGCTAGCTGTACAGAAATGCAGGCCTTTCCCTCAATTCAGCCAGAACAAGACGATTGAATGCAAACAACCTACAGGTTACAATAAAAAGCCAACCTTTCCAGTAAATTTTCATTGAACTCAATTTAACATCTTATTACTCATCAAATGCATCTAAACAAAGGAACCTACTGACACCATTTGTTTCACAATTGGCCCACTTGATAAAAGAGAATTATTTTCTTACTCAGTATTTGAGAGCATAATGGAATCTCTAATAGCCCAAAGTATTGTAGTCTATCTTATTTATAGAGAAATTCCAACATAAATATGTTTATAAAATACTGTAAAACACATAGATTATTTGTTTGTACTTAATATAACTGTTTGCCATTTTTTCAGTTGTTTGGCTCTACATGGTATATGTACAAAAGAGTCAAAGAAAAAGGTGAGTGCTGAATCTACAACAAATAAAACTTTGGACATTTATAGAGTATTCCCTCATAAAAATTCAAAGTGCATTCAAATAGACTATCTCATTCCTACTATAACCGGAGTAACCATAGGATCCAGGTTCCTGCTAATGGTACAAAATCTAAGAGACCAAAAAAAAGCAGGAGAAAGGAGATATCCTCACTGCTGGAACTCCCATCAGGCAGCATACTTCTGTATAACACCAGGCTTCAAAAGAAAAAAGCCCCAGTTGCCTGTGGGCTGGTTCAAGGCAGCATCAATAATGTTATACAGTGTAAAAGCTAGACCCACCAATAGAGGTTACTTCATAGAGGTCAGTCCAGTTATTTTTTCTTTCATTGGTTTTGCCAAACCTGCTTATACAGAGAGGAAATGACATCAAAACCCCTGAATTGTTCCAGCTATCTTAAGGGATGAATTGTCTCAGAGGAATGTCTGCTACCATTTTCACTGAGAACTATTTTCTTTCAAACACACTATAAAATTCTCTGTCAGTACTTCTAGTAGGACTTTGCTTGGTAAAGGAGCACTAATGTAGAACCTGCATTGGTGAACCTCAACAAAAACTCTGAGTGCTTCTGAGATATTTATTTTCCTCTTACAAAGCCCAAATTACTCATTTACCATTAGTGATATTGTCTTCCAAAGGCCCTCAAATGCAAATTCTACTGAATGCTCAAATTGCAACCAGTCAGAATTAATTAACTGAATTTCTGTGAAGCAGTGTGACCTAAATGATATGACAATTATGATATCCAAGGGAAGAGCTAAATGATGGAAAGATTCTCTCCAAACCCAGTGAAAACTGTCATTTCACTTACCTGATCCCATTTACAATGTGGAAAGATTGGAAGTCATTGTCAAAACCAATAACCTCAAATTTTCTGAAAACCCTGACATTCTTGCATTGATTATATGGCCATCAGAAAAAGGTGGAAATGCAAGCTATTCTCGGCTATTCAAGGGTTGGTTTATGAATTCACTAGGTCTTATAGGATTCACCTATCTCTCTTCAATTGTTATCAATGTATGTATTTTTAAATCATCCCTGAATAAAAACTTAACTGCAATTAGAACTCTTCCATAGACTTTCATATCTATTTTGTCATCAAATCCCCATACAGACCTCACAACAAGTAAGTTACACAAACAACAAGTAAGGCATAAAAAAAGGTGATAACATTAATGGCAGATAACTTGGGCAAAATGATTCTAATATTGATGAAGGTCATTATTTTTTTTCTCCCCAACATGTGCCCTTTTCATTCATACTACTGCTCTCATTCTCTCTCCATGGACCTTCCCTAGATTTTATGAATAGAAACTTGTACTCAGAAAACTAGATTAGCCATGCTAGTGGTTAATTTTAAGTTTAGTTAACAATGGCAAACATTTTAATCTTTCAGAAAGGCATTTGCAGTATAGGGCTTCAGTTCAGTTTTTGGTATTGGTTGTTCCATGTGAAGTATCAGGACATTTCTTGGGTACCACCTCAAGTCCTCCCAGTCCCACCTTTAATTCCAGTCACTGGAGCAGTTACAAGTTCTATGAAACAGTAAGCTTTGATCAGATGAAATCTAAAACTTCCTTTCTTCACCTCTGCACCAAGCATTTCTCATTTTCTGTCCTGAGGCTCTAGAATGTTTCATTGCAGGACACCCACTAAAATCCTCCTGGTACTCCCACATGTGAAAGGACATTTTGTATGGAAGAAGTGGAAACCTGGAGTGAGAATGTAAATCATCCTGGGAAGTGGCCAATGATCTAGTCATCTGAGCAGGTGCTTGAGAAGACTGGAAGATCAGAGATAAGGAAGTCTGGGTAGAGAGATACAGATGGGCAAATAAGAGTTGGCAAACATAAAGATTTCTGTATGACTGGAAAGCAGTTATCATGGAAGAGGAACTGAACAGCTGAATAGACAAAATCATTAATCTTCTGTCATCATAAGCACCCCAGAACTGGCATAATGAGTAGATGAATGGATCATCCTTTGTGGCAGATTTGAAGGCTGTACATGGGCCCAGTAGCAGGGACTGCAATGTACCAAGGTCTTTCTAACACCACTGCCTCTAAGTGTCCCACCTGTCAAGAAGAGACACCATCACTGAGCCTTTGGTGTAGTGGCAGGTAGATTAAATTGGTCCTTCTCTGTATGAGAAAGCTAGTTTATCATCATAGAAATAACTACTGAGTCCAGGTAGGTGCACACCATTCCTTCCCTCAGACACTTAGCCAACACCACTGTCAGGGCTTATGGAATGCCTAATCCACAAATATGTAATCCTAACAACACAGCACCTAATGAGGGGATGTGCTTCACAGCAAAGTATGGGAGTGACTGCACTAACATGGGATCAAGTGATTGTATCACTTATTGCATCATCCAGAAGAAGCTAACCTCATGGAGCACCTTAACACCCTTCCAAATGCACAGTTAAAGTGCCAGTTCAAAAGCACATTCTGAAAGGACAGAATGCCATGCTTCAGGATATGACTTGGGCATTAAATCAGAGACATATCTGCCACTTCCCCAATAGAGAGACACCATGGACCCAGGAAAAAAAGGATAGGAGCAGGAGTGGGCCCATAATTCAGTGACCACTGAGGAACACATTTACCATTCCCACAACTCTGGGCTCTGCAGGATTAGATATCCTGGTGTTCAAAGAAGGTGTAATTTCGCCAGGGGACACAATAAAGTTCCCATTGAATTATAAGTTATGGGGGCAACCAGTATACTTTATGCTCTTTGTGTCTAGGAACCAACATCAAAGAGAAGTCACCTTCTTCAGAAAGTAATTTACCCTAGTCATCAAGAGGGCACAGTGCTGTTTTCACACAATGGCATCAGAAAGAAATATGAATCAAAGACAAGTGATCCAATTGGATGCCTCTCAATATTCTCTTGTTCTATTGTAACTGTGAACGTAACAACTAACTCTGACCTGAAAGAGTATGAAACTGTCTTTATGAAGTCCCTGAAACTCTCCTCCCCCATCAATATAGTAAATCAGAGGCAATAATACATCCCAAAGAAAGTATAGGGATATATGCCATCGTCAGAGATAGTGATGCCCATTATAATCTCAATTAATGGGCATGTTGAACCCTAAAAAACTGCATGAATAATTATAGATGATGTTGAGCTCTATAAATTTTGCCAGGTGGTTGCCCTAGTCACAACTGCCATGCCAAGTGAGGTGTCTTCACTGAACAGAATAATGAAGCACATGGTACTAGGTACTTTTTTCTAAATCTTTATCAGTAATGAAGACCAAAAGCAACTTTTTGTTATTGCATAGAAAAACACTCCCTTAAGGGTTTGATCTCCAAAATACGTAAAGAATTCATATGACTCAACACCAGGAAGACAAAAAATCCAATTAAAAATGGGCAACAGATACGAATAGACACTTCTCCAAAGAGGACATACAGATGGCTCATAGACATATGAAAAGGTGTGCAACATCAGAAAGATGCAAATTAAAACTACAATGAAATATAACCTCACACCTGTCAGAATGGCTATCATTAATAAATCAGCAAACAAGTGCTGGAGATGATGCAGAGAAAAGGGAACCCATGTATACTGTTGGTGGGAATGCAGACTGGTGCAGACTGTGGAAAACAGTATAGCATTTCCCTTAAAAACTAAAAATAGAACTTCCTTTCAATCCAGATATTCTGCTACTGGGACTATACCCTAATAATCCTGAAACACCAATTCAAAAGAACCTATGCACTTCTGTGTTCATGGCAGCACTATACACAACAGCCAAGTGCTGGAAACAGCCTAAGTGCCCATCAGTAAGTGAGTGGATCAAATACTGTGGTACATTTACACAATAGAATACTATGCAGCAGAAAGAAAGAATGTGCCCCTCCACTTCGCAACAGCATGGATGGAACTGGAGAATATTATGCTAAGTGAAATAAGCCAGTCAGTGAAAGACAAATACCATATGATCTCCCCTGTAAATGGAATCTAATGAACAAAGTAAACTAATGAACAAAACAGAACCAAAAGCATGGAAACATGGAGCAGACTGAAAATGACCAGAGGAAAGGATAAGGGAGACAATCATGGAAAGAAGGGGAAGTGACTAGACAAAGAACACGTATGAATGACCCACGGACATAGACAACAGTGTGGGAAGTGATTGCGGGAGTGGGGGGCATGGGGTGGGCAAAGGAGGACAAAGGGGGAAAAGTTCAAACAAGCGAAATATAATAACAATAAAAAATGATTTTAAAAAAAAGGATAAAACACTCCATTTGTTCCATTGCCATTTTCATTCTTCTGCTATGTTATAATATAATCTTTAATTATCTTGACATAACCCAGAATATCATGCTGTTCCTAAATTGATAACATCATGCTAACAGGACTTGTTAAAAAGGTATGGAATCATTCTAGATGCCCTAATAAGACATATGCATACCAGTAGGTAGGAGAGAAATCTCAAATAGACTCAGGGGCTGCCATATTGGTGAAATACTGAGGCTTGCAATAATCTGGAGGATACAAGGGTACAAGTATTGCAACTTGTCCAACCTGGCCACTAAGAAAAAGGCGCTGGGTAGGTCTCCCTGAATTTTGGAAGCAACACACTCTTTGGAATAGTGCTACATCCATTTTTACATGACCTACAGGACTGCCAGTTTTGACTGGGGCCTAGAGAAGAGCAGGCCCTGCAGCAGATTCAGTCTGTTGTGCCTGCTGCTTTGGGCGATGTGGCCGGCCAGCTTGATAGTGAGAAAGGCAGCCATACTAGATAGGGGACTGTAGCGTTTCTGACAAACCTGAATATGAAAATTTTATAACACTCCCCTAGGATTTTTGAGGATGGCCATGCTTTCTCTTCCAGAGAATAGTTCACTGTTTAAAAAAACTGTTCCAGTTATGCTATTACTCTAGTAAAGACAGTGTCTGATAATGAGACACATGATCATGTGATGACCAAAAAATATTAGGAACTGGGTATTATTATACCATACCATATAATTCCAAGTCATAATGGTGGGCAGGCTCCGCAGCAACTCCTTGTACAGGGAAACTGTGCATTTTAATTGGATGCAAGTAAGTATAGAGATTACGAATAAATCACATGAACAGGTAGTGCTGCCATACTAGAGCCCTGTCGGAAGTGGACCTAAGGGCCAGCAGTGAAGGGAAATCCCCACCCCCTGCCTATGGCAAGAACTGAGGGAAGCTCATCTGATCATTCAATTTGGAAGGAGTGGCCTTAGGTAAAACAGATTCTCTGGGTAGTAGCAAAAGGATTGGTTAAAGCCCTAAAATAGTAGAAGATCTAAGAGAAGGAAATGTGAGGAAGAGGCATGTTATAAGACATTTTTGAGAGGTCCAAGAGTTAGGATCTTCCTGTATCCTGTCAATACCACCGCACAACAAACAACACAGGAGAGGCGGCACAAAATCCAGTGGGCAAAGTGACTCGCCCATCTGCTTTCCTCGGTCGCCCCAGCACTGGCACCATTGGCCCGTGACTGGACTGATAGGAGCGGCAGAGGGAGCAGCGGTGCATGAGCCAGGCAGCACTGGCTCTGTTTCGCCAAGGCTGACGAAGCTGCCACCACCAATGAGATCACAAATCCCACAATAAAGGCTACCAATGAGCCTTCAATGTGCTGTCATTCCTGAGGACATTACAGAACCTCTCGGGAGTGAGTTTATTGCATGGAGTCCCTTCAAACCCGGGAGAGGTAGTGATACATCTTTACCAAAACTGAGCCCTACCAGGGAGATGTACTTACCTTCCCTGCCCACAGTTCTTCCGCCAGCAGCACCAGAACTTAAGGAACGCCTGATCTCTTGTCATGGCATCCACATAACATTTCCTTCTCCACATTTTTGGTGGCTATCCCACTAGGCAAACACTTGAATCAGACAATGCAGCAGTCAAAGATGAGGGATCTCTAAAATGACTAAGAAAGAAGGGAGATGAATTATCTTATTTACAGTCTCTGGACCAACTGCAGCAGTGGAAACTGTTCATCCGGAAAACTTCTTATATTAAGTCCTTACAGACTATATGATCAGCACAAGTTAAAGGGGACTCAGTAATACTGAGGATTTGGTAAAGGACACAAGTGCCACTTCAGATTCTATCAGGCCCACCTCTTACCGAGCAGCTGTGGGGGACCAGCTTTGCACAGGACTGGCCTGGCTCACGCAATATAACATTCACTGCCTCACCTCAGGCTGTGCTCTAGGCCTTTTGTTCGGGGTCTTCAGTGATGTGCAAGCACAGGACCCCCAGGGTCCTGTTAGCACATACACAGGTCAAGTTCATAAGTGTAAGAGGGTTAATGCTACAGGGCCCCCTTGTCTATAAGAGTTGAGAACAGGTGGATATATCTTCATCCTTTCATCCACTTGGCAGACAGTCTGAGGCATATTTTCGGTTGCTGTTCAGAGGGTGCGATGGGACTGAGCGCCAGTCACGGTGGCCGCCTTGATAAAGGATGCTGCTGTTCTCTCTCCTTCTCTATTCAGTCCCACTGTCCCTCACCCTTTACTCCCTGGCATCACTTTTCAAATAAACTATTTGAAAGTAAGCTTTTATGTCAGGTATTAGTTTTAGGGTCTCCTGCCTAAGACATTGTTAGATTTATTAACTCTGTGTAGAGGAAGCCTTCTTTCATTTAAGTTTGTACTAAAAAGACTCTCTTAGATTTCTACTTTGCTACTAATTAAGAAATCATCATGTTATTTGAGCAATTATAGTTTTGGGCTAATCATGAAGAATAATACAAACTCTGTGGAAATAGTCATGCAATTGATACACAAAAGAGAAAATAAAGTGCATCTATGATATCATTACCAAGATAACTTATTAACATTTTGAGGCTTTTTCTATAAACCAGTTTCTATAAACCATTTCTGTATAACACACATATGCTCACATGAGTATATATTATCAAAAGGGAAATGGACCCTTAGCTACTATACTATAGCTACTCTTTTTAAACATAATTTTAAAAAACTTATGGAAATAGATTCTCAATATGCACTGCTTAATGATGAGGATACAATTCTGAGAAAGGAATTGTTAGGTAATTTTGTTGTATGAATATCATAAATTATGATTAACCTAGATTGTATAGCCTACTACACACCTAACCTATATGGCATAGCCTATTGCTCTTATGCTACAAGCCTGTATAGCATTTTACTGGACAAAGCAACACACGCTATGGCCAGTTAGCTCAGTTGCTTAGAGCGTCTTCCAGATATGCCAAGGTTACAGGTTCAAACCCAAGTCAGGGGGTATACAAGAATCAACCAATGAATGCGTAAACAAGTGGAACAACAAATTTATGTTTTTCTCTCTCCCCCCTCCCTCTCTCTCTTTCTCTGTCTCTCCCATTCTCTTTCTCTCTAACCCTCTCTCTCTCCCTTCCTTTCTCTCTAAAATCAATTTTAAAAAGCACACGATTGCCCTGGCTAGCGCGGCTTAGTTGCCTGGAGTCGCTTAGTTCCTTGGACCAAAGGGCAAGGGATTTGATTCCCAGTCAGGGCACATACCTAGGCTGCATGCTCAACCGCCAGTTGGGGCGCATATGAGAAGGCAACTTATTGATGTTTCTCACATCTATGTCTCTCCCTTTCTCTCTTCCCCACCTTCCTTTCTCTGAAAGCAATGAAAAAATGTGCTCAAGTGAGGATTTTTTTAAAAGTAATCAAATCAAACACATGAGAACATGATACACAAGGGGCATGATAAACACAAGATGTATGAGGCTGCCCCTCACCTAACACAGCACACCATTCTACAGAAAACATTCTTATATACATAGAAATGGTACACTCTAAAATGACAATAAAAATATAGTACAGAAAACATGTAAACCAGAAATATTGTAGTTTATTACCATTATCAAGTATTATGTTCTATACATGATTGTATGTGCTATGCTCTTATACAACGAGAAGTGCGCTAGGTCTGTTTACATCAGCAGCACACGAACAAGTGATTAATGCATTGCACTATGACATTATGATGGCTATGACGTCACTAGGTGATATGATTTTTTTTTCTTTGGAAGTGGTTTTTTTAGGCAATAAATGTTACACAGTGATTCACATACAACATTGTTAATAAAAGCGTTTTCTTAAAAAAAAAAGATTGTGCTTATTTACTTTTAGAGAGAGGGGAGCGGAGGGAGGGAGAAAGGGAGAACAACATAAATGTGAGACAAACATTGATCCATTGCCTCTCAGGTGCTCCCAAAATGGGATATCGCGTGAAACTCGGGCATGTGCCAGCGACCTTTCAGTTCACAGGACGATACTCAATCCACTGAGCAACACTGGCTAAGACAATAAAATCCCTTATAAGTATTTATGATGTCAAGTGTTTTAAAGTGGCAGTTAAGGCCACTGTTTATAATTAATTTATTAATATATAGTATTATACGTGAAAATTACTGCTCTTTAAAAATGTCATTCCATGTTTATTAACACAAGGGTATTTTGAGTCAAGTCCATTTTAATCTCAGTATTTCAGATAAAAAACACAAAAGGTAAGTTTTATACATTAAAATGACCACCTGTCTCTGGCAGTTCCAGAATTCTAGCCTTGGAACTATGCACATTTTTAGCTCTTCATATCCTCTATAACTGTAGGAAAAAAACTCAAGGAGAGTTTGGATAAACCTGGAAAAAGAAATGGGCTTTCTTGCCAGTGGTTCTAACCAGGTTTTGTACCAGTGACTCTGTGGAACGTGACTTCACGGGGTCTGGCCACATGTCCTTTTATGGCATAAAGCAATGATGGTGAAGTAATGGTGATGGATGCCAGAGCGGGGCCAGCACTTGCAGCGAGATCAAATAGAAGAAGGCACAAATTAGGATGGACTTAGAGCAAATCTAGGATTCTGCCATGCCTTTCTCACCTACAAACTGATGCTCTCCAATTAAACCTATGTTCTATAGAAACATGAGTTTTTCTCTTCTGGACACAAAAATCACTCCCTTTGTATGCGGTCCTCTGATCCATCCCGGTCCATCCTTCTAGAGGTGATATTATATTTTCAGCTCCACTAAAGCCTTAAGGAGCCTCCATATCTATGTGCTCTGTCATTGACAAAAAAATGTCATTATACAGCATGTAGCTATACATGTATATTTCATATTGAAAAATAAATATACTTGGCCCTGGCTGGTGTAGCTCAGTGGACTGAGTGTGGGCTTGTGAACCAAAGGGCTGCTGGCTCAGTCCCAGTCACGGCACATGCCTGGGTTGCAGGCCAGGTCCCCAGTTGGGGGAATGTGAGGGGCAACCACACATTGATGCTTTTCTCCCTCTCTTTCTCCTTCCCTTCCCCTTTCTCTAAAAAATACATAAATAAAATCTTTTTTAAAATAATAAATAAATAAATACACTTCTTACTTTAATGATGCAGCATAATCTACCAGATTATATCATAATTTATATAACCAATTACCTATCAATAACTAAGTTGTTTTCAATTTCATTTGTAAACAATGCTCCAGTGCTTTCCTAGACAATGCAGTTGCATTAATTATTTGAGAATTTTTTTACC
>PVJI01026615.1:0-18808 GCA_004026765.1 Micronycteris hirsuta | reverse complement strand
CGGCTATTAAAGAAACTGTGGGGGAAATTTCTTTTTACTGTATCCAGTGAAGCAGATCTTTTTACAACTTTGCCAGTCATTCCCTATTAAACTCATTTGGTAACAGCGCCTAACGCAGTGGGTTCACAGGGTGTGCTCACAGGCCCATTTTGTCTGGGGGTCTGGTGAAGATGAGGTGCCCGTGGCTCAGAGTCCCTCTCGGTGTCCCCGCACCTGCGGCCGTTTCCTGACCCCAGGCTTTCAGCACGGACCACGCCTGCGGGCCCTCTAGGAGGTCGTTGGAGAGACACCGCTCCCGCCCCCTCCCAGAAAATGGCATCGGAACCTCGTGGAGGTGGTGGGTGGGCCTGCATCAGCCCGCAGGTAGAAGCTGAGCGCTCTCCCTGCCTCCTGCCAGTCAACTAGCGCGGCAGGCTGGCTCCTAGCCTTTTGCTAGGGTTTGATTTAAAAAAGACTTGACACAGAAGAACATCGGGAGGAGATGTGTGTACAGAACACTCACTGGGAACCCATTCGGTCTTATCATTGAGACACCATCAGCAAAACAATGAAAGAGTCATGAGAGCTTCTCCCTTGTCTTCCTGTGTCTACCTGTGTCTTCCTGTGTCCGGGTGTCCGGCCACTGGGGTGTCCAGTCAGGTGACGTGGCCCGCCGGGAAGGTGCCCTGCTGCACAGGTTATTGTTTCCAAGGACCAGGTGGAGGGCAGGTGACCAAGGCCTGACGTGCCCAGATCAGGGGGGCAGCTGATCCCTGCAGGTGCCGGCCTGCCGTCTGGCCCTGGTTCCCTGGGGGTTGCTCCGGCTTGTTTGCCTGGAGGAGGCCGGCCTGCCTCGGCTGCCGCAGAGATTTTGACGGGGCTGGGCCTGCGCACTGGCGACTCCTTTGCAGCACTGGAGGCCCTTTCCCACCTTCCCGCGATCCACGTCTCCTGTCTGGTTCCCACCGATGGCCACACGTGTGCTCCACACGTGGCAGAGCAGAGGCTCAGGAGGCCACTTGTTTTCACTGAGATAAATAATGGTTTCCCATTACTTGGTGCTGTCACTCCTTCCGACCAGAGAAGCAGGGGGGCTGGGGATGTCCTGGTGGCGCTGCCAGGCCCTGCTCGCCCCAGACTGGCGGTCATCCGGCAGGACCATGGCTCCTCCGCGTCTGCACTGAGACCCCGCGGCCCGCAGCTCCTCTGGAGGCAGCTGCGCTCCTTGAGACCCCGCACCTCCTGTGGGGAGCCCCAGCAAGGCCCAGGGAGGGCGGAGCACCTCTGAGCCTGCGGCCACTCCACGTTCAGGGGGCACAGGGAAGGGTCACTACCAGCTGCAGGCAGTGCTGAGGTTTAACTCACGCTAATTGGTTCTTTCTTACGCACAATCCCTGGTATCTCCGCCATTAGATTAATGCACATCCGCCAGCAGTGTCGGGTTGGGGATCGGTATTTTCAGTCAAGGGTTTAAAATTTGAAGGTGCTAAGTCTATCCCAAAGCCATGTTGGAGCTGCGGGAGGAACCTTGTGACCCAGGTCGGGAGGGAGAGGAGGCGGGGCCTCTTGGGGCCGTGGGAGGCGTAGGGCACTGGCTTCCCTGGGTCCTTGGTGGGCGGTGGGAGGTAAAGGAGCCTCTCAAACGTCATCCAGAAAGAAGCTACTGTTCTTCCACCACTTCCCGTGGTTTTAATTAAACCCCCAAACCTTTTGCTCATCGATTGAAACAATAAATATATACATAGAAAGAAAGAAAACATGGGTTCCAGATTTTAATACAGTTGTCCATCGCTCCCACTCACTTTGGGGTCGTTTGGAATAAATTAGACGGAGGAGGGCGCACGGGCGCGCACACAGGATGTGGGGAACGACAGGACTAAGTGCGCAATGACTGAGGCCTGATTTCGAGTTCCCTTTTCCGCTGGTGGCAACACAGCGGCAGCCAAGCGTGACAGCCAGCGCGCGTGCTCGACCCCCGCGTAAACGCCTGTCTTCCCCCGCAGCCGCTTCTGTAAACACGTATGAGTAATGGTTCTCCTGTGCCTTAAGCTGAGCGGGAGCTGCTGCTCCTGGAGACGGGCCAACCGCTAATGGGCTCCCTCCCCGAGCCAGCCATGCTCTCCCCGCCCTCCGTGGGCGCGGCCCATCCGCGGCAAGCGCCCCGTGGGCCTCCGTGGGGGCGCATGCCTCTCCTCCTGAGAGACTGGAGGGTTTTGTCGGGGAAGTGGGGAAAACAGCAACTACTGCCACAAGTCCAGGCTTCTTTATTCACTTACTGATTCGTTTAGTGATTGCCGAGCACCCACCAGGTGCAAAGCGATGCTCCGGGCTTGGGACACGTGACGAGACAAACCACACCTGCATCAGAGCTGAGCGATCAGGCAGGAGGGGTGAGAGGACAATGAGCCACAAACACCACAGGCGGGATTGTAGCCCCAGCCCATGTGGCTCTGCTGGGGTGTCCTCCGGCGGATCGCAGGTCGCGGGTTTGATTCCCGGTGGTGGCGCAGGCCTGGGCGTGTGTGCCAGGCAACCTATGGGTGCTGTTCTCCCTCTCTCTTGCCCCCTCTTCCCCTCTCAAATCAATAAGCATGTCCTCAGGTGACAATAAAAAAGTAATTTTTTAAAAATTGAGATTATAGTGTAATCTCCACCCAAAGATGCAGTGTGCTGTGGGAAAGGTACAGTGACATAAGAGAAATCAGCAGTCGGGGGCAGGGGGCAGGGGTAGCAGGCACTTTAATAAGACTGCTGAGTTGCTGGGACACTTTTCCCCTTCCTGCGGGATGGGGAAAGAGGCGCAGGAACGGCGGACCACGAAGACGCCTTCGGATGGACAGGCAGATCCAAAGACTGTGTGTGAATGTTCAGAGTTGGTTGTGTGGATGTAATTTGTTTTTAAAGGTTTCTGTGGGAAAGAGCCTGAGAGGTTCACGATTTCCTTAGACTACTTGGCTCACTTGCCAACACGTTTTCCTTCGTTTATTTTCTTACAAGGAGCAGATGGACAAACCATTCTCTGTTGAACTTCCTGTGTTTTTCTTCTTTTATGACCCTAACTCAGGCAGGGACCCCTCGCCCTTGACCTGCAGAGCGGCTGGAGACCCCGGCACCTGCTGCCTCTACCCTGTTTGCTTATTGTTGCAAGATAACCCACTGACTTAAGTATTCAGTAAGTTCACCCATGTAATTTTCCTTCTTGAATAACGTTCTCTTCTATCAGTTCTTGTTAAAGACTGGTGAGGTGTTTTATATTTATTCCATTAAAGTCTTTTGAAAATATATGAAAGAATCAACGTGTCCAGAAGCCTATGAAGAAGTGATTCGCTCTTAGCAAGAAGGTACAGATAAGTGGCAGGAGAGTCTGGGACACCCAGACTCGGGTCAGAGCGGCTGGGTGTGGCTGTGGTTGTGTGGGTGCCTGTGCTGGAAACTCGGCCATCCTCATCCGGAAATAAGAGTCTGTTCATTCATAAAACTTCTCTGGGAAGGAGAGGATCGAACAGCTGTTTCTGAGTTTTTCCCCACACTGTTCAGGTGAGAAGGGACCCTTCTTTTAGAAGTTGGTCTCTTGGATACGTGGGGTTTCTTTCCCTTTTATTTTTCTATCTTTAGTCATCATTAAAATAGAAATCAAAGAGTGAAAGAGAATATATCATGGGACAAAATCTTTTTACTAGTGGTGACTTTTAAGTAATTTATATGTTAATTGTAAAGAAGCTGTATTTTGTATTTTGGATATTTGTTAGTTTTATAATTATTCAGAAATGTTAGTTTAAGGAAAATCATTCATTTAACAAATATGTCTTCAAATTTGTTGGAAGCGGCACATTAGCTGCTGAGGATACACAGACCAACCAGGCACCCGAGCTGGCTCACCGACACCAGTGTCCAGTGGAGAAAACCCAGATGTGAGCAGAGATGCGTGGGATTCTGTAGACCTACAAATAGACACACAACGAGGAAACGGTGACTGGTGTTTCCAGATCACTGAGCATGAAATGATTTGGTATTCCATGCACTGAAAGAACGCACCAATTGGCTCATTAATGATACTGTGACTTGCTAACTAAAGCAACACAAATATAGCAATAAATATAGTAAATGCTAAAAATATGAATGCCTTGTGGAAGAATATTACTTTCGGAAATTCATCTTAGGGACATCATCAGAGATATTTAATGTATAATCAAAGTATACATATTAAATGAAACCATTATTTAAAGAATAAAAACTCTGGATCTTCTAAATGTCTAACTTAGTGGGATTTTTGGATTATAATAATGGTGAACTATTATTTAGCATAAAAATCATTTGCAGAAAACTAATAATTGGCCTGTGAAAGTGATCCAAATACATGCATATTTTTAAAGGTTTATAAAGTAATATTTACCAGTATTTTTAAGGAAATATTATGAGTTTTAAAGTTTTCTATTACCTTAAGCATCCATTGCTTGAATTTCTAAGTAAAGTCACCTGATCATATTAATTGCTGAACAAAAAGCATTTCACTAGTTTCGCTGTTCATTTGAGATAAAAACACAGGAAAAAAGGTAGTAAAGGAGAAACAGCATCAGTTTGGTGGAGACACCCACAAAAAGCCCGTGGCTGACATTGCAATTATGCTGCCAGATTTGCTGCCGCCGTATCATCGGGGACAAGGAAGAGCCCCCCTCCCGCCGCTGTGCACTGTGGGTCATGGTTCCAGCCAGGGCGGTAGCACGGTCAGAGGCTGATCAGGACAGAACAAGGAAACCACCTCCACTTGCACATGTCATAGTTGTCTTTGAACGTTCCAAAGACCTACAAACCCCGGGGCACTGATGAATGAGTTGTGCAAGGTTGCAAGATACAAGATAAACATACAAAAATCAATTATATGTCCTTACATAGCATGGACATGTGTATTTCAAAATTTAAAATAAAATTTCCCATCTCAAAAGAAGATAGAAGTTTAGATGGAAGTTCAACAAAGCATACGTGTAATTTGCATGTTCAAAACAGATCAGTAAACGCAGAAACATGTTGTGTTCATAGATTGAATAGGACTCAACACGATAAATATGTCCATACTTTCCAAATGGACACGCAGATTCAATAGAAATTAGTACCGGAATTCTAACATGAAATCTTGTGGATATGTAAAAGATTATTCCAAAATATACATGGGAAGGCAGAAGAGCTAAAAAGAGCTAAAATAATTTTGATAAAAAGGGAATAAGGTGAGAGGGTCCACAAACTAATTTCAAGACATTATGTAGTCACGTAATGTATGCAGTGACTGTGTTGTGTCTGCAGAGAGACAGACAGAAATGCCAGTTAAACAGGACTGAGAAAGCGGAATGGAGGCTCAGCCTGTGCTCAGGGGACTTCTGACAAAGGCACAGGAGCAATTGGGTGGAGGGGGCAGCCCACTTGGCTCACAGCCCTGAGCAGCGGGGTGCCCACCGGCCAGCAGTGAACCTCTGCCCGTGCCCTGTGTCTTACACAGCAATGGGCTCTGGACTTAAACGACTAATGCACTTAAATGTGAAAGCAAAACTATAAAATTTTTAGTCAAAAACATAGAAAAACATAGGGCTTAGGAAAGGACCCTTAGACAACACCGAAGGCATGACCCACATTAGGGAACATTAATAAATAAGATTTCATATTTTTAAAAAAAACTTTGCTGTGCCAAAGAGCTTCTTAAAAGTCTGCATTTAAAAATTAAAAAGTATTATATCCAGCAATGCTGGCGGCTAACAGTGTACCAAGGAATGAGTACGTTCATTTGCTCCTGGCGAGAATTTTAACTGTTGCTCTGCGGCCATTCTCAGGGGGGTTTGGTGGCACGTGTATCACCTGAAAAGTGCGTGTTGTCTAGGGCAGCGGCCTGTGTCCCTCGGCTGAAACAGGTGGGGTTGGCTGCAATGCAGGGTCAAAGTGCGTGGAAAAATGGCTGTAATCATAACAGCGACTGCTCCCTCATGAAAACTGACCAGGCGCTGGGCCTCCTTCTCTGTCTTCTCCCTGACTTTACCAAGTTACCACGCATCTTCGGGTTTCACAGATTTGAATACAAAGGCACTTACTTACTCACATTCATGCAGCTACCAAGCTCTCCCATGTGCAAGACTGGTAACAGGAGCCTGCGTTTGGCTGAGTTCTTCCATGTGAACTCTTGATTCCGTAAGTCCTCGTTTCTCTAGAATATAAATAATAATCTTCTGACCGAATGTCTTCTCATCAGCCCCTCTCTCTACTTCTGGGCGGTCCATCTTTTCTAAGGCTACAAGCTTGGTGAAATTCCCTTATCACAGCCTGCTGGTATAATTCAGAACGATGTCACTTCAATGTATCTATAAAGAAATTGACCACATTTTACTCAAAATCAGCTTCCCTGCTGGATTAACACTGTTCCCTTTTTTTGCCGGGTTTAAAAATGACAATCTGTATTTCATTTTCCCCTTATTATTTTGACCATATCTAGTCAGTCACCATATACATTCTTTTTTTTCTTTTCTTTTAACATTGTTTCATTTCCATATTGAATCTAATGAAATCCACGTGCACGCTGGCCAGTTCACATGGTCGCGTTTGCAACAGCCTGCAACCTGGTGCCCCGAACTTTACCCTCTTTCGTCTCGTGTCTGTGAACACAGAAGTGCCAGGTGCCCTCGACCAAATTCTCCTTCTACAGCTCAGAAGGACGGCCAAGGAGGGACGGGGGGAAATGTGTAAACCCTGCCTGGCGAAGTCATGGGGCCTCAGAACTTTCTTCTAATACTTTACAACCTAAACGCATCCACGGGGCCGGATGTGACTCTCTGATAGGACTGCAAGTGTGCCCATCCCTCCTTCCTGGACTCACGTTCATTGGGAAACCAGCGCCCAGCATTGGGTGCTGGGCACCATCCAGGGCGGTCGGCGCAGAGATGAGCGCAGGACAGGTGACCCCGGCCTCCGCAGCGCTGGCTCTTCAGGAAGACAAGGCAGATTTAAAGGTGCCGTTCAAGTAGATGTCTGCTGTGAGGGAAAAGCGCTCAGGAAAGCTCCCTCCCCGCAAATGTGCAAACACGGCGTTGCAATGTGAGTGGCTGTCCCTCCGGGGAAGAGTCATGTCCCTGGGCCTGAGACGTGCTGAGAGAACGCTGCAAGGGCTGGGCACTGCTGGACCTTGGGGGGAAGCGTGGGTTTGGGCAGACGAGGCAAGGTGAGCAGGGGAGGTGTTTTTTAGGCCATGCTAAGGATTTTCGGTTTTGTCTTCAGTACCAGGGGAAACATCCCCATATTGTACTTTATTTCCTGTGTTGGGACCAACCAGGGCCCCCGTGCAGAGTGGATTAGAGGGGAGACTCTCCCTGACCTGGAGGGGGTGGCATTTGGGAGATGGTGGCCCTTGTCCTGCTGAGCTACGGGGTCAGCATCTGATGGGTAATTACCGTGGTTCCCAGCACCATGCACGCAGCCCTGTAAGGACTGTGTATCAGGCTGATCTAAATTACACTGGAGATTGAGAAAAGGCTTGCCTGCAGGAGCAATGTTTAATCCGAGACCTAAATAATGAGCCAAAATTAGCGAGGCCGCGGCGCAGGCCCCAGATGGAGGGCGTGCAGGCTCCCCTGCAGAGCCGGCTGGGGTCTGCGTGGCCGCAGTGGTTACCACGGCGAAGTGGAGGAGGTGGTCCCGGGCGAAGGGAGCTGCTGGGGGTGTTGGGTTGGCAGTGGAGCCAGGCCTGGTCTTAGAAGGTCACTCTGGCCTTCATGCAGGGTTGACAGTGGAGAGGCAGGAGGGGACCGAGGGGGACCTGCAGGACAAGGCTCCCCAGGTGCGCACGTAGCCTTGGTCTCGCAGGCACCCAGGGCTCAGCTAGCGGAGGAGGTGGGGCTGACTGGGGTGGGGAGGGTCACTTTAGAAACAACTTCAGAATTCCTGGCTCTGGGAGGGTGCCGGTGTTGAGAAGGGGGAGGCTCGAAGCCTCACTTGAACTTGGTCTCCTTCCCAACAGCAGGCTGGAGGGGTTGGGACGCAGCACCCGGCCCAGAGGCGGAGCTGCCAAGCCTCTTCCAGAGAATGTGCCTCCTGTCCCTTCCCTTCTCCCCGCTCCCATTGTCTGGCATTTCTTGTCAGAATATTTCACGATCTTTGTGGTTTTTCCGTGAAAGATTTGCTTTTGTAACATTTATGTAAACAGAACCATAGCGTGGGCCCTGCCCCCGATGGCCTTCTTTCTTGCTCAGACTCACACTTTGGGACACCTCCCCCTGACTGGCACCGTGTCTGCTGTTGTGTGTAGTGGGCGCAGATTGCATCCCAGGGCCTTCGCTGACCTGTCCTTGGAGGGACACTCCCGTGTCGAAGGCTGTGTGGATGGCCGGTTCCTTCACTCCAAGAGCACCCTCAGGGCGTGTTGCCTGCACCGGCCGCGTGGACACGGGGCAGATGCCGACTTCCATGGGGATGTCCCCTCTCAAAAACCAGGCCCCAAGACCCAGGCAGGGGACCCAGGCTTCTGGGGACTGCCGGGCCCTGTCCCCGGCAGGAGCGCTCGGCGCTCACGACCCTACAGAGCTAGAGAATGCCAGTGTGTTTTTGGTTTTTGTTTTGTTTTGTGTCATTGGGCGGGGGAGGGGTTCTTTGTCAGGGTTTGTCCCAGCCATGGAGGGAAGTCCTGTTCATTGACCTGACGCTAGAGTGGCTGCGTCCACCCGGAGCGCCCCCGCAGGTCCCCACCTCAACGCAGCAGCAGGGCCTGCAGGGGCCCGCGGGCTTTCCTTCGATCTTCAGGAATTGTCGACTCATTAGCTGTCCAGGTGTCACATGGAGGCGCAGCGGCTACGCTGACACTGAGGACGTGAAATACTGGTCACTGTAGCTGCCCATCTGCCGCCCACGCCTGTGGGAGGGCCTGGAGCTGTCCTTGGTGCTTGCACGTGGTTCCGGCTGGAGGAACACGACTCATCTTTTGCACACAGACACAGCCACCTGACTTGTGCCTGGCGGTGCTAGACTTTGGTCCGGTAGCGCCTGCAAATCTATCTATAAAAATCACGCAGACACTTGTTTGATTTTGATGGAAGGAACGTGGTCAGGAATAGCCCGGGGCTGAGCCGGCCGCACGGACACTCCCCCAGCCCACCCATCGACCAGGAGACAAAGAGCTACCAGCTTTCATTTTTTGTGGTTTTTTCATTTGGTGGAAACAGTGTAGCTGCTTGACCTTTTATTTTATTCCAAAGCAAGCCTTTCTGGGTCCCCGGAGAGAGGTGCACTATCTAATCAAAAAGCCAGACAGGATCCAAGTCTTCGGATTCTGATTCCTACAGGGTAGCCCACCCCGCGTCCGTGGGCCCTGGAGGAGGCTGGTGGGATGGGCTCGCGTGGGGCAGGCATGACGGTCAGGGCTGGGCTGAATCGGTGTGGGCTGCATCCCGAGCTTGTGCCGTTCTCCCTGGAAGGGAGGCCAGCCGAGGTCAAGGTCAGGGGCGAGGTCAGGGAGCACTCATGTCCCCGTTCCGTGGCACTGCCTTTCAATCTGCTTGGCCCTGGATAGAGATCTTCAGTGCTCAGCCCCACCGGTCTCTTCACCACACAATCAACTGACAAGCACAAGTAATTTCCCGCTGTGATCCCTTCAAAGATACCCTGAGCAGAGGAGAGAATGGGGGGTGGGGGTGGGGGGGTGCATAACACACAGAATTAGCCCTGAAGTGCACCGCCGGGAAAGGGAGTGGGGGCTCCAGTTACACCCGTTACGGCCCCCACTCCCTTCACCTTGGAGGTTATTTATTTATGCTCTCTGGCTCTCGGAAGCATTCTTCCCCCGAATTGCACACGAGTGACCTCTTGCATGTTTCCTGCTTTCCTTTTATGGCACAGAACCAAAAGAAAAAATGGACAGATGTTTTCCCTCTAGTCAACTCAGAAGTCTCCAGCCATTTCACATGGACTGACACACTCAGAGTGAACGGAGGCAAATGAGGGGGACGCATCCTTGTGACAGAGCTCTGGGCTGAGTCCTGGGCTTCCAGCCACCCATGGAGGAAGTTGTGTGTTCAGCAAGGGTTTGGGGAGTTTGCCTGCAGGAGAAGCAGCACCTTACACCCATCCCTCCAGCTCCCTTGTTGCCATCACCTTTGGGTGGGGGAGGGGGCAGGGGCCTCACTACCACCCGGCGACTCTGAGTGGGATGGATAACACAGGAGCTGCCCTTCCTCTCCCGCTGATCCTCCCTGACCACAGGAACATCGTAAGATGGCACAGTCAAGGTCATTTCCACCTAGGCAGTGACCCCAGAGTCTCTGACACGTCAGAGCCTTGCCCCTGGATGGCCCTGAGGGGCCCAGCACCTAGCCCCCCGTGTCCCCATAGCTGCGAAAACCCGGCAGAGACTCAGTGAGTTCAGGGACACTGCAGGAGAGCACGCCCTTTGTCTGTCCCAGCATCCCTGCCGCAGGGACCAGCTCACGTCCGGCCCCACCACGCTCCCTGTGAGGACCGGTCGTGTCAAAGCCACTTGCTGATACCAAGAGACGCCTGCTTGTCCTGCCCTGAGCCGCCACCGTCCAAAACCAGGAGATGAGAGGCAGAGATTTGTGCCGGGAGTGTGAGCGACGGGGAAGATGCTGTACCTGGAGAGTTTTCAATGATCTGCAAAAAGCACCCACTCGGTCACCTTTCTACCACGGTGAGGTTTTGCTGTTTTCTTCCCGCGTTTCCTGCGTGGCCATCTTTCACACGCAGGAGAAAATAGCAGACATGTACCGTGCGGCTAGACGCGGTGCCCGGGTAGAAGAAACAGCAACAGTAACGCCGGTTCAGACCCAGAGAAACAGGAAATCATTAAAAATGTGCAGAAGAAAAAAGGGTTAAGTAAGAAATCGGTGTCAAGTCCGAAGCATGCGATCTCTTAGAAGATTTGTAAAAGTTAGGGTCGACGTGGGAGAAAATCAGAACTTGACAAAAATATTTACAGAATAAGGTCGACAAAAAGAAAAAAAAAGTAGACATTGCAGAGTGCTCAGACCAAGGTGCTCAGAGGACGAGGGATAGCTCGTCACTTATCAAAATAATGATATTTTTATGGACCATAAAGGCCATGTATTTTACAGCACAATTAAAAACACACAAAAAGAATAGTGCTATTCAAGCAAACGTCCATAACTCAGAGAATCGGCCATTGTTATATGCTTGTCTTATCATCAAATACAGTAGGTCTTATTTTTTAAAAAATATTAGAGAGGGGGAAGGGAAGGAGAAAGAGAGGGAGAGAAATATCAATGTGTGGTTGCCTCTCACGCGCCCGCCACTGGGGACCTGGCCTGCAACCCAGGCATGTGCCCTGACTGGGAATCGAACCAGCGACCCTTTGGTTTGCAGGCTGGTGCTCAACTCACTGAGCCACAGCAGCCAGGGCAGAGGAGGTCTCATTTTTTTATCTGATGAAAGACCCCATTCGGCAAGACCCAGACGGCCTTCAGGAGCGAGCGTGGCGTGTGTGGTGGTGGCCTGTGCCACGGCCAGGTGCCGGAAGGAAACTGGAGCTGCCGTCACAGCCCTGCCCTAGGTCGCAAAATCAAAGACGCTCAGCCCGGTGTCCACGGAACCACGTGGACAAGTCTCTGAATCACGATATTAAATGAATCAATGATTCACAAAACCTAAGAAGTGCATGTGGCCTGCCAGCTTCTTTGCCCACGTGCGGACGCTGAAGCCGGAAGTTTTAAACTCTTTCTCCGGCCCAAACGAGCTGTGGGCGGAATTGCGACCCCCGCTCGAGGAAGAGGGCGGTACCTCCGACCATCCATTTTAAACATGACCCTCGTGCTGTTTTGCTCCCTCGGATCAGCTCGTCTGGCGGTTCACTCAGAGGCAGAGGTCGGCCCTCAGTGGGTGTTTGGGGGGCGGACCCCCGAGTGCTCACTAGCACAGCATTCGAAGGCCCCGGCGAATTGATTGCACAGGAGGAAACAGTTGTTAGAATTCAGCTCTGGAGATAGAACTGGCCTTAGGTCAAGCCTGCTTTTTCAAATTATTATTTGTTTTGTTTGTTTATTTGTCATGGCTCTTCCGTGATCTCCCACATCCGCGTGTCTCCATTTTTGCCTCATAAACAACCATCTTGTTTCCAACTAAGGCAGAATCTTGACAGACAGTTCTCGAAGATCCTGAGAAGTTCCTTTGTCTATGAATAAAGAAATCGCACATAAGTAAAACTAGGGTCACTGCCATTTCCCTGGGGGCAGGGCGGCATTTCTGCCAGTGGTCCCTGATTAGCGGCTGCATTGTGCACGTTTATTAACTCCGATGAAATCAATACGTTCGCCGGACCCGAGGGTTTCCTTGCACATTGTTCCTTGAAGCACTATTGTGTTTATATCAGGGTGAAGTGGCGCATCTTCTAATGTAACATTCAGCCGTGATGGATCAAATTACCTTTTATTTAAAAAAAAAAAAAATCAAAATTTCCCTTTCGGACACGCAGTGAGTGGCAGGCTTGACCTTTCGCAGCTTGTTTTCTGCCTCATTGTCCCGGGGACCCTGCCGGCGGCAGAGGGCACGTTTCCTTTTTGCTCTGGCAACCTGGTCTGACCTCCCCGCGAGACGGCGGAGACAATGCGGGCTCAGGGGGCTGCCCGGCCGGCCCCAGGGTCCTCGTCCTCTCCCAGCGGCACCCACGTGGGTGACACCTGGGAGGAAAGTGCCTTATTGGTGGTGCCTGGGACTCACCATTCGCCCCGTGACATGGGGACCCTCAAGCCAGCAGACGTGTCCGAGCTCCGCTTGCTTGGGTTTGGACGCCGCCGTTCCTCCCGGTGCTTGCTGTCTGTTCTGTGCCTTGGCTTCTGCATATTTTGAAATCACTTCGACCTCTGGTGTCTAATAGTGTCAGACAGAGGCACAAATACACTTTGGTACGCATTTTACATCTTGGCTTGAACACGCGTTTGTTTTCACGGGGACCAGGAGTCCGAGCTGTGCCCCCCTTTCTCACCCACACACGCCCACAGCATTTTCCCCTTGGAGCTCCCAGCATTCGTCGTTGGGGTCCCGATCTTTTAGGGCTGTTTCCCCGCAGAGCACTTCCGGGGCTGATTACAGAGATTCTTGTAAAAGGCTTCTGATTGGGAAAAAGCACAGGGCGCCCTCCTTCTGCACACATGTGGGGACGGCGGGCCGAGATGTATATTTCCCGTCTCGGATGAGCTGTAATCAACACAGTGTGCGCTTCCCCTCCTCCAGGCCCTGGGTGGCGGGCTCCTGTACTCGGCTGTTGACACTGTAAATGGGAAATGTCAACAAATTCCAAATAAAGCCGGCTTAATAAGCTAGTGGAAGAAACGCCGCATACGGAAATCAGAAGGCGGTTCTCACGTGGTGACTGGAGCTGTGAGTCATGCCGCCGCACCTGCACCGTGGTGACGGACGCCCACACCCCAGGAGCAGCGCGGGGCACGGCGCCGCCTCGTCACGGCGCCTCGGGCTGAGGACAGGCTCCCTGAGGTCCTTGGATCCAGCTTCTGATTTCACAGAGAGAGACGCAGATTCAAATGGGAATAGGACTGAGCTCAGGCTGTGGCTTGTAAAAAAAATTGGATCTGGGGCCAGAAATAGTGTTTCTCGCTCTGGTGTCTGCTCCACTGCCCGAACCCACTCGCGGTTCGGAACTCGAAGAATAAACCGCCTCGTAAAGCAAAGTATAAAAACACGACTTGTAATAGTAAAAATTGCTTTAACATATGGCAAATTTGTTCACTTTTTAATGATATGCTTATTTGAGTTAGAATGGATGAGATTGACTTTGTTTCCACGTTCAAGTTGTACTTCCTCTCTAGACCCCAAACTGTCGGACGTTTGCCGATGCCTTTGGGGAATCGGAGGTCAGCAGGGGACATAAACACACAACCGCACAGGCCTGGGCAGATGCCAAGGCAGGGCAGGTAGACACGTCTCAGGCAGAGCCATAGAACTCACTGTTTAAAACAGCCACGTGTGAGGAAGCGCTTCCTTCTGAGGCTCTGAACGTGGCAAAATCATGCTTTTCATGTCCACGTAAATGGGTGGAGTCATGTCCCGGGGACACAGCAAATCAAATCTTCAAACAGCGTTTTCCTCAGGGGCCGAGTCATGAAAGGCGACAGAGCTCAGCCTCGTTCTCCCGGGACCCCGCCGCCACGCTGGGAGGAAGCCCACGCTCCTTCCTCATCAAAAGCACTCATCAGCGCTTGGCTTAACTTCTGTACCACGCCTATGACGATCTACTTACACGTGGGAGAGTTACACAAAGCGGCTGCTGCACTCGACACAATGGACACCTGGGTTCCAGTTAGAAGCGTGGTGTCATCGCAGCCCATCGATGATTGGTCCGATAGACTCCCACCGGCGGATCTGGATGGGTCGCCCCAGGTCCACGTCTCCGAAGTCCCACTCCCAAAACCACTTTGGTGGTGTAGGAACTCGACAGAGGAAGGCTGCCCTCTCCTACGACCGCTTGGACTCCCTGCCATCGTGTGGGTGACCCCACTCAGCCTCTGTAGGTCTGATCGCTTCGGAGCTGCAAGGCAGGCGCCTGCTTTGGTTACAGCGGGAGCCGTTGCACATCCTTGCCGCTCATAAACCACGGATGGCCTTCAAATGGGACTGCTCTGTGCCGTGTTTAAATATCTGTCTCTTCCCCATAGTGAGCAGGAAAACACCGGGGAAGGTGGCCCACCGCCCCACAAACAGCAGGCGGAGACGCAGGAGAAAGGGGTGAGGCCTGTGTGGTTCCTTGGGTTGGCCCATTGCCCGCCTCTGAATATAGTCACACGATCCCTAACTGATTTTGGTTATGTCACTCATAAAGCCAGCCCAATACTGAATATTCAATAAAATGACAATGGTGCTTGTAGCGTTCTAAAATCCTTCATCCATGCATTCGATCAATAAATATTTATTAAGCAGTGCTCCTAATCGAGCCTGTCTGCAAACATCAAGGGCATTGTGGAGAGGAAGACCGCAAGATTCCTGCTTCTTAGGAGTCACTCTGGTGAGTCCGTGGGTGGCGATTGACCCCCGGGGGCCCAGGCAGCAGAGGGCGCCGTCTGAGCCCAAGTCTCTGAGTCTGACCGGCCACCGATTTGCTTCCAACTCACGCAAATCTTAGAGGAACTGTCGTTACCATCCCTTCGCTTCTCTCACACAACAGAGAGGCAGGACTAATGAAAATCATCGCGGTTAATACAGGTTAGGTTTGGGGGCGATCGCTTTGCGTTCTGATTCTGACCATCTCTATCTGGTACTTTGCATGAGAGGATGTATGATAATCAGACTCTTTTAAAGTCCATCTTGCAAATAATGTGTTTATGAATACAACAACCAATGATTATTTTTCATATTTTAATTAGGCATTAACTAGTGCCCAACATTGGTAAATATTTGAAAATACAGGTACTTTTTAATTTAACCCAAAATCCACGTGATTTTCCTCCAATGTTGGCTTATAATTTCATCCTTAGCTATGAATTAAGTGATTTAAACACAGTGTCATTCCCAACTTTTTTTTTTTTTTTTTGAAACGTGGGCACCTTTTTTAAGCGAGCATGTAAAAACATTAGTTATACCAGCTGAATTTTTTGCTTAAAAACTTGCAGTCCCACTTAGTTATCTTTTTAACCCTGAGGAACATTTATATTTTGACGGAACATCACCTCATTCTCTACGAGAACCCATGGGGCGGTTAGACCGAAGTTTCCGGGAACCATCCTTAATGAGCGCCGTGGCTGCACAGGGCCCACCGCCTGTGCGGTGTGCGGACTGCGGACTGCGGAATGTGGCCGGTGTGCGGACTGCGGACTGCGGAACGTGGCCCTCGCCGGGCTCCATGGGCACCCGGGGCCACACTGAAACATGCGGTGACATGGGCCGCCTGCCCTCCACACTGACCTGCCTTCCCACCCCTTGACACTGTGTAACACCATTTGCCGTGATTCCAGCCACAACCCATCACCCGGGGCTGCTCTGGAGAGAGGTGACGTGCTCGGCGACATCTCTGCAGCTCATCGCAGAAGGCGCGTGGCATTTCTTCACCCCCACGTTCTCAGGACAGCTCCTGCGCTTGCCCTGCAAACGGGGGGTGGGGGAGACAGGTTTGGATTGCCAGCTGGACACCAACAAGGGGGGGGAGAGAGGAGAAGGAGGTGGGTTCCCTTACCATTTGTAAATTTAAAGAGAAATTAAAGTCAGTCGTTAAATTTTGTTTAAATTAAATATCTGAGCAAGAAGGCGTTGTGATTATTTCTAAGCAATTATTAGCCACTGGTAGGAATCGATACTCTGAGAAAACGATACGCCTCGGTCTATAAATTAGATACATGCTTCTCTGCAGTGAGCTTCCATTAGAAATATAACCTTCCGGGGGAGCAGTGAGGAGGATCGAGAAAACCAAACGGATTTCAATTTTCCCACTGTCTGGACCTCTCCCTGTTCCCCTCAGACACTCGTATGTGGGGGCACATGCTTCTCGGCGGGGAGGGGGGGGAAGCTCCCTTTTCTTCTGTTAGGGAAGCAGCATTGAAAAAACTGTCTTTGCAATGTACAGTACGCACTGTTTGTGAGACTGGACATTCTGTGGGCAGGGCCGATGGGACCTGGAGGCCTCAACGCTCTCATTCCAGCACAGCGTGTGCAGGGAGTTCTGGGGAGTGGGTGACGTTTGGAGGCAGTGATTACTAGGAAGCACAACTACGGAAAGACAACATATATTTAAGTCTATACTTTCATGGTTTTATCATACTGAATATACCCATTGTCCATATGCTGGAAGCGATGATTGAAAATGTTATATGTGGTTGCACAGGAAATCTGACACTGAGACTGATTTTGCTCTGGTTAATGTCTCTGATAAATGCTGCCGAGGGGTGGCATTTCACTTGGTGCATTGACAAACTCAGGGTTATTATGTGGAAGAGATTTATGTTATCATATCACTCGTGGAGCAGAGACAAAATAATATTTTTACACCTCAGCAATTGCAGACCCATAAGCAACGAACTTACGACATTAATGCAATCAAGGCAGATAATGTCGGTAGTGATCTTTGTTTAAAATTCAACTATCATTTTCGTTCATTATCTGACATGTCCATGTGTGTATCGCATGTCTGTATAATATGTTCCTGTTGCTTCCTGCTTCACCTTGACAGTAAAAAAAAAAATCACCTTGATTCTCCAGAACCCGGTAATAAAAATGCACAGATTTTCTACGGAACTCTGCTCCGATGTTCCCACTCTCAGACTCAATCTGCGGAGCTCCGAGGAGTGTAAATCAGTCCGGCCCTAATGCAGGTAGCTCCCGCCACTCTCCAAAGCCGCAGCATTTACCACTCACCAAATTTAAAGGAGACTCATTCTCTCCTCCCTGAAATTGCTCTGGTCGTTATGGTCTCATCCCTCATTCCCTGGCCGGACCAGAGCTCGTAAATTAGTGCGCGCTGCGCGCCTCCCCGCACATCGGCGGTTTCATCTTGTCTAAGGGACCTGCCTCAACAGGACCTGAATTCATTAATTTATCCATTGTCGAGCCATTTAGAGAGAACAATGGCATTATTTCTCCCGGTGGCAACGTCATATTTCAGTTCCCTTTGAGTGTCCCCCTCCTTATTGCAACTCGGAGTTGCAGCTCTCCGAACAAACAGAAACGGAGCGCAGGTTCCCGTGAAACCAAGGGCGATGCCGCTGCTGGTCCCTCACTCTCGACACCGCCGCCCAAAGTACCAGCCGAGGGACTTTAGGATTTCGGATATATTAGCAAGCGATCAGTGCACCCGCATGAACTCCACGCGGGCCCAGGCGCCCCTGGTGCTATTTTTGCCTCCGCTGCGAACGCCCTGCCTGCGCACGGCAGCCGCGCTCCTGCGTGCGCGGAGTTTGAACGCGCGCCGCAGCGCAGGCCCGGCCCGGCCCGCTGCCGGGTGGCTGTCAGTGCGTCTGATTAATGACCCCGGTGAAACATGTCCAGCCACATTAGAGCTCATGTATCTACCACAGTCCACACGGACCGAGCTTTGTTCTGGGAGGAAATGGTGTCAGCAGCCACTGGCGTTTACCCATAAAAAGATAAAGATTTACTGTCATCATAGGCGAGATTAAAGTGCACAATGCTGACATTGATTTTTACCAAAAATTCACATTTTGGGAAAACTCATTCCAGGGACGACTGAGATATGATCAGCTTATTTGGAGAGGGATAATATGGAATCTTCTCTCGAATGAACTTTGAAAGAAGTAAATTGTAAATATTGATTTCTGAAATGAACTGTCAATCTCGGTTGGTAAGATTATTCCTATCATCTTGTTACAACGATGAATTCAAAACTGCTGACAAAGTGGAGTGTATAGGATTTCTGTTAAGAGCAGTCGAGGGGCTTTACTCAGCAGAGCTCAGTAATAGTTGTTCAATTTTATCAGATGGCAGCTGCGATCTCATCAGGAGTGAAAAATGAAATGAACTGTGACTCGGCACCGGGACCGCGACTCTTATCCCAGACAAAAATCATCAGACGGCGGCCGAGGGTTTTATATTATTTCAGGTCACTTCATTATTGGCGGGCACACAAGCTGAATTGCTGGGAGCGGAGCCCACTTTCCTGGCTCACCCCAGGGTCAAGTCCGAGGGGCAGCTTGATGGGCTCCCGACACAGGCCGGGTGATCCTATTACCACCTAAGAGGTGTATTGAAGGAGCAAATCTCGACCACTTGCTGTCCTGCTCGGGGGTTTTTTATTGTACATGGGTTATCCATTATTACTCGTTGTAGAATAAATATAATTCATCTTTTCCAGTAAATGTTGGAACTGGAGGCATCTAAC
>PVJI01026614.1:0-18802 GCA_004026765.1 Micronycteris hirsuta | reverse complement strand
CCTCCCTCGGTCACTGATATGTGTATATTATATATTACAACTCCGTACCATATGCCTGAAAATAGTAACTGATTCTCATAGCAAAATAAATTTAGTTTATGTTTTGTGGTATAAGTAACCATGTTAGAAGAATATTATTGGCCTTGATATATTGGAATATTTAGAAGAGTTAAATAATGTCTGAGACTACTGAGATCAAGTATATACCTTTGAGACAATCATGGAATATAGTATTCATATTTATGAGCTATTAGAATCTCTGCATTAGAAGGGACTTAGGGCATCTCCTTGTCCAATCATATTTTGATATTTCACCTACATCCTTGTCTGTTTTCAGAGCCTCCAGGACAACGTGTCAATACCACAGGAAACGGTTATGATGACGTTGAAGAGTTACCTGTTCCTGAAATTCCTTCTTCCCCTGGCATGAGGGAGAATTTTTTTTTCCCAAAAGAGGGAAGTGATATTTCATATTCCCAAAGAGGTGAGTGGACAGCTTGGCCTCCAGTAACCTCACTTCCTTGTGATGGAGAAGATGAGTATGGACCTATCTACAGTGTTTTTCTCTATTTAGATGCTTAGATAAGATCAGCTCTTCTTTATGCTAAGTATATTGTAACCACTTCATCTCTTCTGAGAGGAGAAACATACTGTGTTCACGTCCACCGTCAATTGATGTACACATGTCTATGAGTTGCAGAAGCTTTGTTCCCATTTTATACCTCAAGCTGAAATATATGTTCAGACAGCATATTTGGGGGCTCTTTCACATTGTGAGAAGGAATCTGGAAAGTTTTTTAATAGCAATGTAAATTAAATTTGTGAGCTATAAAAAATTTGTTTGGGAAAATGATGTAACCAAATGTTTTCAGTTGACATTGCCCACTATTAATGCAGAATATGCAGTGGCCTAAATTAGAGTCATAACATCTCAGCACTGAAAGAAAACTAAGATACAACTTTCTCTTAATGTTTCAATTGATGCAAACCTTCATTCCCTAGGAGTAGGCTCTCTGTTTATGTGTGAGCTTGTGGCGCTGGGCAGCAGGGGTTCTGGTTGAGCTGCTCCGTTTCATATCCGACAGAGGACCCAGACTGTTCTCATGAAACTTTGAGGCAGGTATGGTCTGTTACTGAGGTGTTGAGGCAAGGTTGTCTGAGGTGCTCTAGAGAGAACCTCTCCTGCCTCCGTTTCTTAAGGAATCAGGTCACTGGTGTGGAAGCGAGATTCACGTCTCTTTCCCTCTCCCTGTCATTATTCATCCACCTCCTTCCAAACTGTGGAGATCAAGACAATACCACACAGAGAAGCGAAATCCGTCTGAAGCAGCTCTGGCTAGCCTTTCACACAAGCTCTGGGCCCACACGGATATTTGGTAGCCACTTTGTACTAGTCTCCTTCCTCCAGAGGACTCTGTCTTGTCTTTTTGTCACCTCTGAAATCAGAATTCTCCTTACTGTTTCAGGCATCTCTCTACAGCCTCCTAGCGAAGCTGTCAACACTAGCGTGGGAGAGAAAGGATCCTCTTTGGTCCTGAGACAGGAAGACCCTGGGTATGATGATGTTGAGCTTAGCACCATGTAGCGCCATTCTGGGAGCAAGTAACTCTTCAAAGAATCCTCTGTAACATTGTTTTCAATTAAGTGAGAGTCCTGTGTTCTTCCTTACTGCAGAGTTTCTACCTGTACCTATGATGAAAGGAAATTATTCATAATAAATACCTGAGCTTCATAGATGAATGCTATTCTTTAAGTTTTTAGGTATTTTCACCCATCTCGTCATGGAAAACTTAGTCTAGAAGCGTTCTTCTTTCCTCAAGTGAGATCTCAGTTGAACAGTCCGTGTTGTCGCCTCCCCTCAGCCTGTGCTCTCGCCTTCCTCTCGGATCAGAGAAGGTCACGCCTTCCTCAACCATCATAAAACTCGGAAACCTGGTCCTGGACTCGGTGCTCACTCAGGAACATAAACTCAGAAACACATAACTGAATATTCAAAAATATTTCACCTTTCTCTAAAACCTAAAAGAGAGTTTCAAAGTGAAGGTTGCTAGGTAGAAGGGAAATGGTGGCAGCTCTTCTAATTTAGTTCAAATTTTTATAGAATATTAATAACAAACACCTGCTACTACATAGCAATATCTTTTTTTTACTCTAACTGCCTTTACTATTGTCCAGTTATTCCCCAGCTTCCTAGATCCCCACCATCTCCCACAAACTGTGTCTTTTCACAAGATGCAGTTGGTGCGCATAAATCTATCATTTTCTCTCCTTCTTTAACTCTCTCTTTTTTTTAAATTACTTTATTGCTCTTCAATTTTAACTCTCTTTTTCATTCTCTTCTCTCACTGCGTTTGTGCAGACACCAAACAATTCTAACCTCCATGATTACAAGAGCTTTTTAAGTGGCTGTATTTACTTTCAACTCTTCTTACCCCAAACGATTGTTATATATTACTTGAGCTGCATCAAAAAAAAAAAAGAAAAAGAAAAAGAAAGAGAGAGAGGAAAGAAGAAGGACAGACAGGCCAAAAAGATGTAATCCTCTTGCCTAAAAAAGCACTACTGATTTATAATCAGCTATACCAAAGTTGCCAAAATTCAGTTATTTGCATGCCAGCGTAATGAATATTCCCATACCTGCATTTTAACTGTATAACTATCTAACCAAGATCGTCTTTACATCTACTATCTTAAAAAGATAAATATTTTGTTCAATAGTAGAATATATATTACCAAAAATATCTATAAAATAATAGACACTTTTCTGAAGTTCAGAAACTCTAAGTACATTTATTTTTCAAACATTCCACATGTACTACTTTAAATCAAAATTACGAAACAGTACACTATATTAGAAACTCAAAACCCATATCCTATGAAGCTCTCCACATTTGGGACTCTCTTTCTTTAGCATCATTAGCTAGTTCCTTGCAGTTGTTTTAGGAACAGGCAATATTGAACTGCTCAGCATTTCCTAAACTATCAAGTTCTTTTGAAACTCTGTGTTTTATGTGTTTCTGCTCTCTAAAATGACCTTTTTCACTCTACATTCTTAGTCTTTTTCTCTCTCATCTCTTCCAACTTTAAATAAGTTGTCATTTTTTACTCATTTAAGTTCAATGAGTTAGTGTAATCATGAAATACTTAATGAGATAGAGTTCTGCTGGAGAATATTTACATATTATTTGTTTTGTACTCCTAAAAAAACTTAGGAGTACATTGGGGTGCATAGGTTCTTTTGAATTGGTGTTTCAGGATTCTTAGGGTGTAATCCCAGCAGAAGCCAAAGGGTTCAAGTGTGGAAGGAGGGGATGGGGGGAGACTGGTGGGGTGAAAATGGAGACAACTGTGCTTGAACAACAGTAAGTAAATAAGTAAGTAAATGAATAAATAAATAAATTCTTCAGACATATCACTTGCCAGGGAGCATCTCTCAAGTGCAATGGTCTCCTGGGATGGAAATGAAGACTAGAATGTCAGTGCCCTACACACAATATATAACTTATATATCAAATAAGTCAAATAAGATTGGGGATCACGGATGGAAAGCTATCATGATTGCAGCGTGCTTTTAGAGAGATAAGGGAGAGGATGGCTTCCATACTTAGAATTAATTTCTAAACAGATGGGATTCTGGCACAGTATGTGGGCAATGTTAAGCCTTCCTAACCTAGCACCCTGAAGAATCTCTGTTCAGAACAGAAACAAAAGTAGCTAGAGGAGCTCTGTGGTGTGATCACTAAGTGTTCTGCTGAAGCTAAGCAGAGAGTTAGCTTTGCTTTGCACTGAATAAGCACAGAGTTAGCTTTGCTTTGCACTGAATAAGTAACTGAGCTGAATTACCTCATCAAATCTTCAACTCTCCTGTTTCCTTTATGGTCTTCCTGAAAGGCTGGGACTGGGAGACTGAGGACTACATTTCCCACAATCTCTTCAAAAGCAACCTGGGCTAAGAGCCACCAAAATATGTTCTATTCACAGATTTAGTTTTGAGGGGTCTTTGCACTTACCCTGAAAATTGCTAGCCTTGATGCTGCAGTGTTGTGACCGTTAGCAATGGTTTCCTGTGGTTTTTGAAACTTTACGATGAGGATTTTGTAAGATAAAATTTCCTGTAATAAATCATTTCCTGCTTTAAGTACCCAAAGTGCTTTCCGTTTGATGTCTGATTTTAAATCCTCCATCACCTTAAATTCATTTAATCCTGGATGGGAATGACATTTTGGGGAATGGGACAATAAAACCTTACAGTTGTATTTGTCTTCCAAAGTAGTGAAACATGAAGAATGAAACATTTACAAAAAATTTTCTGGGCAAATAGACAGAAAAAAAGGAGAAAATAGAGAAATTACATTCAGTCAGAAATAATCACAGACTTAGGAAACAAGAAAGACATGCACAAACTCAGAAATAAAGGAAACAAATTATTTAAAAGTTTTTAAAACAATCAGGATATTAAAAAGAATTAATACAATTTAATAACATATAAAAGAGAACAATGACAATAAAATATAAGATAAAATAAAAAGAAGAACTGTGCCCCCAGAAACAGCAGGAGAAAAGATATACAAACATACAGAGTGACACGCATCCCAAAGAAACAGAGACAGGCACAGAAGACCAATATCACATGGCCAACTTGAGTATCATCTTAACAGACATCCTTACGGTTTTGCAAAAATCAAGGTGATTTGGGAGTTTAACAGGTTCTTAAATTGTATTGTTCAATTACAGTTTATAATCAATATTATTTTATATTAGTTTCAGGTGCACAGCATAGCGGTTAGATAATCATATACTTCACAAAGTGTTCCCCCAATATTTCCAGAACCCACGTGGCGCCATACATGGTTGTCACAATATTATTGACTATATTACCTATGCTATACTTTATAACCCCGTGACTGTTTTGTAACTACCAATTTGTACTTCTTAATTCCTTTACCTTTTTCACCCAGTGCTCCGACCCCCTCCCCTCAGGCAACGATAAGTCTGTTCTCTATACCTATGAGTCTGTTTCTGTTTTGTTTGCTTGTTTGTCTTGTTCTTTAAATTCCACATATAAGTGAAATCAAATAGTATTTCTCTTTTCTGAGGGACTTATTTCACTTAGCATAATACCCGTAGGTCCATCCATGCTGCCACAAATGGTAAGATTTCATTCCTTTCTATGATGGAGTAATATTCCTATATATATATATATATATATATGTACTACATCTTCTTTATCCACTCACCTCTTGATGAGTACTTGGGTCGCATCCATATCTTGGCTACTGTAAATATCTCTGCAATGTGTATATATCCTACTATATTAGTGTTTTGGGTTCCTTTGAATAAATCCCCACAAGAGGAATCACTGTGTCATAAGGCATTTATTTCCATTATTAAATTTTTGAGCACCTTCCACGCTGTTTTCTGTAGTGGCTGCACCAACAGTGCAGGAAAGTTCCCTTTTCTCCACATCTTCACCAGCACTTGTAGTTCGCAGATTTATTAATGATAACCATTTTGACAAGTATGAGGTGATATCTCATTGTGGTTTTAATTTGTACTTCCCTAATGATTAATGATGTTATCTTTTCATAAGCTTATTGGGCATCTATATGGCCTCTTGGAATAAATGTCTATTTGGGTCCTCTGCCCATTTTTAAATCACATTATTTGTCTTTTTGGTGTTAAGTTTTATGAATTCCTTATAAAATTTGGGTATTGACCCCTTATTGACTATATCAATGGTGCATAACTTCTTCCTTTATGTAAGCTATCTTGTCATTTTGGTTTTTTATTTTTATTGAATTTATTTGGGTGACATTGGTTAATAAAATTATATAGGTTTCAGGTGTACAATTCTATAATACAATATATCATCTGTATATTGTATTGTTGTTCACCACATCAAGCTTGTCTTTTAGTTTTATTGATGGTTTCCTTTACTGTGCAAAAACTTTTTAGTTTGATGTAGTCCCATTTGTTTATTTTTCGTTTAGTTTCCCTTGCTGGAGATGTATCAGAAAAAAACATTGCTAAAAAAAAGTCTGATATTTTATTGCCTATCTCGTCTTTTAGAAGTTGTATGGCTTCAAGTCTTACATTTTAAGTCCATTTTGTCAACAGTTCTTTATCACAAATTACATTAGACAACGAAGGAACTTTTCCAGACTACTTTGATTTCCCATTCAACACAGAAATCCTTCACGTAACTGCTCTGATAGGTAGCACCAGACACTTTAACATTTCTACTCACAAGAGTTCCTTCTATCTCAAAACAACCTATTCTATGTCTCCAATCCAGATTATCTGTCCATTCCTTTTCCAGCACTTCACCTCTCCTCCCCTTTCCCTTCCCTCTACTCCTTCTCTGTCTGATTTCCTTCTCTTCCTCCATCTTCCTCCTTCCTTCCACCCACCATCCTATCTCTCCAACTAACCCAATATGACAAAGACATTGCACTTTGTTAAGAGAGCAAACAGCAAGAAAGACCAAGTGAACAGGTGTACTTGGTAGGTAAAGATGAGGGAGAATTACATGCAGGAACTTACATTAAAAAAACCTTATGTGGGAGAGAAGAGATAAAAATTAGTTTCACTTGATAATAAAGAGGAAATATTGATGAGGGGCCATAAGCTTTGAGTAGAAAAGAAAATCCACAGAATTCCTTCTGTATGCATCTATCTATATGAAACCACATTTCATTCTAAAATGGGAGAGGAACATGGCACTTACATCACAAAACAGTATGGGGGTTAGGGGGTGGAGAGATTGAGCAAAAGGAAAAAGGACTCATGGACATGGACAACAGTGTGCCGATTGCAGGAGCGAAGAAGGGTATAAGGGAGTTAAATGGTAATGGAAAAATGCCATGAAAATATTTTAAAAAGAAAACAATGCCACCTGGATAGAAGCTTTTAGAATGTTTGGATGATTCTGCTTCATGAACACCTTGGGTGGAAACTGGAAAGGCTCACTTGTGGTTCTCAGTTAAGCAATTTTTTTTAAGATTTTATTTATTTATTTTTAGAGAGAGGAGAAGGGAGGGAGAAAGAGAGGGAGAAATGGCAGTGTATGGTTGCCTCTCACATGGCCCCCACTGGGGACCTGGCCCGCAACCCAGGCATGTGCCCTGACGGGGAATCGAACCAGGACCCCTTGGTTTCCCAGCCCGCGTTCAATCCACTGAGCTACACCAGCTGGGCAATTTTTTTTAGACATATAGGGACCATGATCTTTTTTCCTCCCTTGTAAAAGTGACTACACACATTGCTTTAGTAGAATGAGATAAAATAACTCATTCCATTAAGATTTCACCTGGAAGTAAGAAACTTCAGTTCTGAATTGACTAAAAGCAACTGAGTTTACAGTAATATTGTAATAACTATGTATGGTACCAGGTGGGTGCTAAATTTATCAGGGGAATTCATTCTTTAAATTGTATACATGTCTAGCCATTATGCTATATACCTGAAAATAATATGAAATGGTATTAAATGCCAACTGTAATTGAAAAATAAATAAATGTGACTGTGTGTAAGAAGCTATACATTACACAAAAAATGTCCGGTAACACAACTTTTCTAAGTGTCAAAATATTTATCATCTTTTTAATCAGCATAAACATGGATAATGAGGGTCTCTAAGCCCTTTCCTGTCTGGGATATGTCACAGGTGACTGTTTACAGCCTCAGCCATTCTCACACTGATGTCCCAGAGGTACAGACCTCAGAATCCCTGGGCTCCCTTGCTACCCTCACAAATCTTCTCTCCATGGTGACTCCAGGGGACAGCCTGAAATAAAAACAAAATTCTTTGATTATATCTATGATGTAGCAGAATGACAACATCCATTTTAGACAGCAAAAACAATGGAAGACATAAAATAGTAAAAATTTCTGTACATCATTAAAAACTCAGAACAATTCCATCAGAACAGGACTATATGACTCTCTACTTATACTCTAGGAAATACTTGTCATAAGAGATTACTATTTCTTAAGGCGAATATGCAAAAAACGTCTTAAATTCCAAAACATTCATTTTTCAGTGACAGATCACTCTTTTCTTTGTGAATTTGTCTTCATTCCCAAAGTGTATATGCAGGAAAAAGGACTCATGGACATGGACAACAGTGTGGTGATTGCAGGGGGAAGAGGGGTATAAGGGTGTTAAATGGTAATGGAAAATGCAATAAAAATTTAAAAAAAAAAAAAAAAAAGCCTGGCTGGTGTAACTCAGTGGATTGAGCGTGGGCTGGGAACCAAGCAGTCCTGGTTCAATTCCCAGTCGGGGCACAAGCCTGGGTTTCAGGCTGGGTCCCCAGTGGGGGACATGTGAGAGGCAACCACACATTGCTCTTTCTCTCCCTCTCTTTCTCCCTCCCTTCCCTTCTGTCTAAAAATAAATAAATAAAATCTTTAAAAAAAAAAAAGAAAACAGTGCCTTCTGGACTGAAGCTTTTAGAATGTTCAGATGATTTTTCTGTGTGAACACCTTGGATGGTTGGATGGAGACAGGAAAGGCTCACCTGTGGTCCTAGGTTAAGTCATTTCTTAGACATATAGGGACCATTAGCTTTTTTTCCTCCCTTGTAAAAGTGACTACACATGTTGCTTTAGTAGAACGGGATATCATAACTCATTCCCCTAGGATTTCACCTGGAAGTAAGAAACTTGAGGTATAAATTGACTAAAAGCAGTTGAGTTTACATTATATTGTAATAACTATGAATGGTGCCAGGTGGGTGCTTGATTTATCAGGGGAAATCACTCCTTAAGTTACATGGATGTCTAGCCACTGTGTTGTATACTTAGGTTCTAAGGGCAAACAGGGGTCTCAAGAGCAGTAGCAGAGGTGAAGTGTAGCATGAATTGGGGGAGTGGAGACATATTTACAAATGACTGAGAGTTACAGTAACTTTATGTGAAATTTGGGGCAATTCACTTAACTTTTCCAACCACGGTAATAGATTATTCTCATCTTAAACTACATATTCTTCTTTCTTTAATGGCACTGCTGAGCTACACATTTTGGTTCTTTGCAATGAAACCACATACACTTATTTTATCTGCCTCAAAGCAGCACAATAACAACCTTTTGGAGACCTGGCATTTCCATTTTGTGTGAAGGAAACTGGGTCAGACCTTCTATAGCCTATATTCACAAAGAGGGGGTGATGTTGTGGGAACAGAGAACGTAAGCATCCAGCATGTCCCCTCCTTATTGATGTCAAAGGGAGCCATGGAATAACATAAAGGAGGGCAGAGCAACCTAAACTAGAGAGGCAAGTCACCTCACATACACAATCTGCAGGAATTATGGTCAACACATGGTCAGAATGTTCCCCAGAAAAATGGACTGTCAGTCTCCCCAGGTTGTTTGCCTGATGATCTCATCTCTGCAAGGTCCTTCTGTGCTTATCCCTTCAAAAAGGCAACATTTCAACAAGTGCCTGGAGAAGAGTCACCTCATTTGTCATTGTCTAGGAGGAAAAACTGGTAGTTTAGTCATTGATTCACTTGAGAGGGAACCTTGATTGGAAAAGGAACATGAACAGTATGGATGCAAAAAGAGAAACTTCTCCAGCTACAGGAGGCCCTAGATTATAACCCTCTGTTTATTATGGAGTTAATGAGGACTCCACAAACTTCTGCTTGAAAAATGTTCTCCTTGGAAGACTCAGTGGTCTTAGGCCAAACGGAACATGAGGAGGCTGAGACCAGATTTCAGTATGGGGCTCTTAGCTATTTTGCACATGGACCATTCTTATGGTCCATACATGGACCATGGATTCCACAGGGTTCCCTTTATCCTTATACCTGGCATTATGTCAGCTCAGGCAGGGCCTCAGATACTTCCTCATGCTCCACAGGTAAACCAGGAATGAGCTTCTCACCCCAATTCTGACCTGTGCCCCAGGTATTTCTATCATATATAATATTTTTATTTCTAAGACTACTTAGCCCTCAATCAATTCCTTAGAGATCAGAAAAGACTGTTTTCATCTCCACATTATAATGTATACTACAATCTCCTCCCTCCATGTACCCGTTCTCTCATTACAGGTTCCCTGTGCCCTAAGGCCCACCATGGCACTCACATTTCTTTACATGTTGGTCTATCTCAAGTAAAAATGGAGAGACCATGACAAAAAGAAAATTTACAAACAGCATAGCAAAGAGGGCAGAGGACCAAGGCACACCATTTGGGAATAAACTGACACCTGGTTCAATCTCTGCCATCAAGACCTAAGACAGGATGTTGAATTCTCTCCCCCAGCTCTTTTATCACCTAGGTGATCAGGGTGATGACGTCACAGCTTCAGACATAATAGGAGCGATGAAGGTCTGGGCAGAGATTGACCAAACCTCATTGCATGTATGCTATACAGAAGCAAGCAAACTCAGGGAGCTTCTCTTCTACCAGAGCTCCATGGAACCCAAAATACTAACCCAGGAGGCCAGACCAGTAAGAGGGCAGATTACTGCACAGATGTTTAGAATGTGCATCTCACTGCATCAGAATTATATCCTTTCATCTAATGAAAGAACTATTTCCCTAGAGTTCACAGCTCTAGAGCCAGTCTTATTAAACAAGTTGAAGGACCAAAAAAGGACAGATGTTCCTGAAGAAAGATTTCAGATCCTTTCCTAGAAGATCTGCAAAACTTTGTCTTTGTGTACTTATTCGTGTCAGGAATGTGTATCACAGATCATGGAATATCTTCCCAGTCACAGGTGTCAATCGGAAGGAAAAAGCTTCTCCTCTAAGGTGGGGGTTACGTTGTCTTCTGGGCTAAACAGAATTTTAGGCAGTGAAGTTGCTCTGATAACACTATAGTCTGAATAACACCTTATTTTTAACCTCCTACACAAACCCATCTAATATTTTTTTTCATCTAATATTTTTTGAAGAATCTAGATCGATAAATTCTCCCCCATTTACAAGACCACCTGACAGCAGAAGTAGTCTAATGCTTTTACTAGAGATTCCCAGCCCACTGCCACAGGAAACACTCTGTCCCTCTACAAATTGCTCGTCTGAACTTAACCTTTTCTTAGGTGACTAGAGCAGACCCAATGACAAGATGTTAATACACAACCATAGTTTTTGTAAGTTTCCAGTATTTGTTGCATAGCATCCCCAGGAGTACACTCTACTCTTCTATCCTCCATGGAGAGGTGGTCTCATTCCATATTTGGCTTCCCGGCATGGGGGAGAGGTGACAGCAGAAATGTGAAAATGCCTTTCCTGTCCTCTTCAGTACGTCTTTTCCTATTTCTGTGCTCCAATCAGGTGCCGTAACCCCTCACCTGCAACCCTTAGCTCTTTTGAATATATTTTTGTCTGCAGATCATTGTTCAAATTAATATGACTCACAGGGGACAAACACTAGAAACTTCTATATTATCATCTTTCTCAGAAGTGTAAACCACACATTTTTCATGTAGAAAATTCTTAGGCTTTCTTGAATAGAAATTAGGTTCCCAAAATTGGCCTACAAAATTTATACTCTTCAGTATATATTATATATCCAGTATATCATTACATTGAAATTGCCTCTTTTGAAAAAATTTTATTTCAAAGTATTTACAGCAAGTCACACAAATGATATGTTTTCGTTGTTTACAGTCTTTGGCTATTATAAATAAAACTGGTATGAGCAACCATACACAGATTTCTGTGTAGGCATAAGTTTTTGTTTCTCAACCATAAATGTCCAGAAGTAGTTGGGTAATATGGTAAATGTACATTTAATTTTTTTGAATCACAACACAAGCCTCAGTCATTTTAGATGACTGAAATAATTCAGATATATTATCTGACCAAAGTGGAGAAATTACAATGAGAACTATACGTATATACATAATTACATTGTCTTACTTCACACAAATTGGACCTAAAGAAAGTCAAAGAATGAAAAAGATAATGGAGCAAAGTTAGTAAAGTTAAAACAGAATACGTATCCACAATAGAGTAACTCATTGAAGCCAAAAACTGGCTCTTTGTAAAGATTAAGGAAACTCAAAAGCCTCAGAGAGACTGATACAGAATATAAGAGAGCACCAATCGCTAATATCAGGAATGAAAGAAGTTACATGACTACAAGTTTCTACAGACGTTAAAATGATGAAGATATAATAAAAATTATATCAGTTCAGAGGAAGTGGGCAATTCCTATAAAAAATTACAAAAATTTTCACAGGAAGAATTAGAAGAGCTGAATTGTTTTATACATACTTTTAAAACATCCCCACAAAGTAAACTTCAAGCTCATGTGGCTTCAGCAACTATTTATCCCAAGTACTTAAATAAGGAATAAAAATACTTTTAAAATAAAGGCAACAATCTCCACCAGCAAAATATTGACTTGCTTTTTTATGATACTCACTTTATTACCGTGGTCTGGAACCAAGCCCACAATATCTCTGAGGTACAAGAAACCTCAGCACAAGACAAACATACCCGGTGACTTCCTTGCTTGTGGCCATCTTGGAGCACCTTCTGCAGGGGGATCAGGCAGGAAAAAATGAGGGGAAGATGGTGGTGAAATAAGTGGGAGCAGTTTCCACTTCCTCCTGCACACAGGTGAAACACCTAGCTGATCTTCTGAGGAATAGAGCAAACAGCCAATGGTATCCCAGCATATATGAAGATTGGAGACCAAAAATTGTAGAGGACATTGAAAAATCAGACGAGTAGGTGGGAGTTGTGAACACAATATACTTGCTGGAAGAGGAAACCCACCAACAAAGGAACCACCAACAGATAACAACAAAAAAAGGTGAAGGAGGGAGTGGAAGCCAAACTAACCTCAACCCAGGACCAATCTGGAAATACAACTAAATGATGGAGAAATTACCCAGAACAAACAAATGAACAAGAGCAAGAGAGAAGCCTCAAAACCTCATACACACAGAAGAACCAGCTTCAACACAACCTGTCCACATCTGCACAACAGAATAAAAGACATGGTGGACAGAGTGACCTTCAGTTAATCATCTGGAGGGAAGGACGCACCAAAGAGAGACCCAACAACGACCAAAACCCAAAGATATACAGAGAGACAACATAAGCAACAGCCCAGACCAACGAGTTCAGGAGACTAAGGAGACCGTACCACTGAATTTCTCAGGTATTCTACCATAGAAGTTCATACCAGAAACCCAGGGAGTCAGAACAGATCACTTTAAGAAGCAGAGGCTAACAAGAAGAGTCTCACAAAAAAATGGGAAGACAAAGAAACAATCCCCAAATGAAAGGACAGGAGGAAACCTCAGAAAGAATGCTAAATGAAATAGAGGCAAGTCAACTATCAGATACTGAGTTCAAAGCACTGGTTATCAGGAAGCTCAATGAGCTTACAGAGAATTACCAAAAACTACAGGGAAACTACAATGAACTCACTGCAAACTATGTCAACATGAAAAAGGAAATAGAAACTATCCACAAGGGCCAAGAGGAAATGAAGAATACAGTTTTTGAACTGAAGAACATAGTAGAAGAAATCAAAAGCAGGCTTGATGAAGCAGAAGATCAGATCAGCAAGCTGGAGTGCAAGGTAGAAAAAAACACCCAGAATGAAAAAAGAAAAGGAAAAGAGGCTCAGAAAGAACAAAGAGGGGTTATGGGAAAGGCAGGACAACATTAATCATAATAATATCTGTATAATAGGGATACTAGAAGGAGAAGAAGAAGAAGAGCAACAGATAGAAAACCTATTTGAAAAAGTAATGATGGAAAACTTCCCTAATTTGATGAGAGAAAAAAGTCACACAAATCCAGGAAACACAGAGTCCCAATCAAGAGGAGCACAAAGAGGCACACTTCAAGACACATCATAATTAAAATGGCAAAATTCCAAGACAAAGAGAGAATCTTAAAGGCAGCAAGGGAAAAACAGGAAATAACACACAAGGGAGCCTCAATAAGACTAGCAGCTGACTTCTCAATGGAAACACTCCAAGCCAGAAGGGAAAGGCAAGAAATATTCCAAGTAATGAAAAACAGAGGCCTACAACCAGGTCTACTTTATCCAGCAAGGCTCTCAATTAAAATGGAAGGCCAAATAGGAAGCTTCCCTGACAAAAGAAGCCTCAAAGAATATACCTCCCTCAAACCTGCTCTGCAAGAGATGCAAAAGGGTCTGCTTTAAGAACAGGAAGAAAAACAGTGAGAGAGATGAACACAGGTATGAAAAAAATGGCAATGAATAAGTACCTATCAATAATAACCTTAAATGTAAATGGATTAAATGCCCCAATCAAAAAACATAGAATAGCTGAATGGATAAGAAAACACGACCCACACATATACTGCCTACAAGAGACCCACCTCAGAACAAAAGACCTACACAGACTGAAAGTGAAGGGCTAGAAACAAATATTCCAAGCAAATGGACAGGAAAAAAAAAAACCAGGGAGCAATACTTGTATCAGACAAAATAGACTTCGAATTAAGAACCATAAAAAGAGACCCAGAAGGTCACTTCATAATACTCAAGGGAAGAATCCATCAAGAAGACATAAACATTGTAAATATATATGCGCCCAACACAGGAGCACCCAAATACATAAAGAAAATCTTGGAGGACTTCAAGACAGATATTGATAGCAACACAATTACAGTAAGGTATTTTAACACCCCACGGTCAAAAATGGACAGATATTCCAAACAAAATATCAACAAAGATATTGTGGCATTGAACAATGCCCTAGATGAAATTGACTTAACTGATACATATAGAACCTTTCATCCCAAAGAAGCTAAATATACATTCTTTTCAAATACACATGGAACATTTTCAAAGGTAGACCATATGATAGGACACAAAACAAGCCTCAAAAAATTCAAGAAAATTGAAATCATATCAAGCATTTTCTCTGACCACAAGGAACCGAAACTAGAAACCAACCCCAAAGAAAAAAACCCAAAACATTCAAAGTCATGGAGATTGAATAGCATGCTATTAAACAACGAATGGGTCAAGAATGAGATTAGGGAAGAAATCAAAAAGTTTCTCAAAACGAATGAAAATGAACTCACAACAACCAAAAACTTATCGGACACAGCAAAGGCAGTCTTGAGAGGGAAGTTCAAAGTGATACAGGCCTATCTAAAAAAGATAGAAACATTTCAGACAAACAACCTAACACTACGTCTACAAGATCTCAAGGAACAACAACAAAGACAGTCCAGAGCAAGTAGAAGGAAGGAAATAACCAAGATCAGAGCAGAATTAAATGACATAGAGACTAAAATCACAATTCTAAGGATCAATGAACCAGAAGCTGGTTCTTTGAAAAGATAAACAAAATTGACAAGCCTTTAAGTAGGCTCATCAAGAAAAAAAAGAGAGAGGACCCAAATAAACACAATCAGAAGTGAAAGAGGAGAGATTACAACTGATACCACAGAAATACAAAGGATTCTAAGAAATTACTACAAAGAACAATATGCCAAGAAATTTGAAAACCTAGGTGAAATGGACAAATTTCTAGAAAATATAATCTTTCAAAACTCAATGAAGAAAAAGCAAAAAGCCTGAAGAGATCAATAACAGCTAATGAAATTGAAGCTGTAATCAAAAAGCTTCTGACACAGGAAAGCCCTGGGCCAGATAGTTTCACAGGAGAATTTCACAAAGCATTTAAGGGAGAGCTAACCCCTATCCTTCACAAACTATTCCAAAAAATTCAAGAAGATGAAAGACTTCCAAACTCTTTTTATGAACCAGTATCATACTCATCTCCAAACCAAATAGAGACATAAAGAAAGAACACTTCAGGCCAATATCACTGATGAATATAGGTGCTAAAATCTTCGACAAAATATTGACAAACCACGTCCAGCAATACATTAAAAAGATCATACACCATGATCAAGTGGGATTCATCCCAGGGATGCAAGGATGATACAATATTCACAAATCAATAAATGTAATACATCACATAAACAAAACAAAAGGCAAAAATCACATGATCATAGCAATAAATGCAGAAAAAACATTTGATAAGGTACAGCACCCATTTATGATATAAACACTCAGCAAAGTGGGAACATAGGGAGCATTCCTCAATGTAATAAAGGCCATGTATGAGAGACCTACAGGCAACATCATACTCAATGGGCAAAACCTTAAGCTTTCCCATTAAGACTGGGAACAAGACAAGGATGCCCACTTTCACCACTCCTATTTGACATAGTACTGGAAGTCCTAGCCACAGCAATCAGACAAGAAAAAGAAATAAAAGGCATCCAAACTGGAAAGGAGAAAGTAAAACTGTCATTGTTTTCAAAGGACATGATAGTGTACATAGAAAAGCCTATAGACTCCGCCAAAAATACTACTCGACCTAATAAATAAATTTGACCAAAGAGCAGGATACAAAGTCAATATTCAGAAATCAAAAGCATTTTTTACACCAACAGTGAAATATCAGAAACAGAAATCAGGAAAAAAAAATCCCATTTGATATAGCAGCAAGAAAAGTAAAGTATCTAGGAATAAACCTAACCAAGGAGGTAAAAGACCTGTATTCAGAAAACTATATAACACTGAGGAAAGAAGTTAAGGAAGACACAAACAAATGGAAGCATGTACCATGCTCATGCATTGGAAGAATTAACATATCAAAGTGGCCATACTACCCAAAGCAATCTATAGATTCAAGGCAATCCCTATCAAAGTACCAATGACATATTTCACACATATAGAACAAACATTTCAAAAACTTATATGGAACCATAAACAACCCCAAATAGCTACAGCAATTTTGAGAAAGAAGAACAAAGCAGGAGGGATCACAATACCTGGTACCAAACTGTATTACAAGGCCACTGTAATCAAAACAGCCTGGTGCTGGCATAAAAGCAGGCTCATAGACCAATGGAACAGAACAGAGAGCCCAAAAAAAAACCAAGTCTCTAGGGCCAATTAATATTTGACAAAGGGGGAAGAAGCATAAAATGGAGTAAAAACAGCCTCTTCAACAAATGGTGTTGGGAGATCTGAACAGCTACATGCAAAAAAAAGAAACTCAATCGCCAACTTACGCCATACACAAAAATAAATTCAAGGTGGATAAAAGACTTAAATATAAGTCGTGACACCATAAAAGTCCTAGAGGAAAACATTGGTAGGAAAATCTCAGACATTCCACACACCAACATTTTCACTGATATGTCCCCTAAAGCAAGGGACATAAAGGAAAGAATAAACAAATGGGACCTCATCAAATTAAAAAGCTTCTGCATGGCTAAAGAAAACAGCATTAAAATGAAAAGAGAAGCAAATATATGGGAAAGCATGTTTGCCAATGATACCTCAGACAAAGGTTCGATCTCCAAAATATATAAAGAACTCACACAACTCCACTCCAGGAAGACAAAACCAATTAAAAAATGGACAAAAGACTTGAACAGACACTTCTCCAAGGAGGACATACAGAGGGCCCAGACACATATGAAAAGATGCTCAGCATCACTAGCCATCAGAGAGATGCAAATTGAAACCACAATGAGATACTACTTCGCACTGGTCAACGCACCGAGAGGGGGGTGCCTGACCGAAGCGCGGCTAGCGCCCGGCTCATCCGGACCCAGCAGGGCTGAGATGGGTGGACTGGGCAGGTCCGCATTCGTGTGCAGACAATCCGGGAGAGAAAGCAGGGCACAACCCATCGGGGCAGATTGAGAACACCTGTGGGGGTGGAGTCCTCGGCGGGAGGAACTCCCAACCTCATAGGAGAGTTCGCTGGGGAGACCCGCGGGGGATTGGAACTGTGCAACCCATCCACCGACCCCGGAGCAACCCCCGGAGCCAGCGCAGAGGGGGTCGAATTGCTTGCAGGAGGCAGTGTGGGTGCGGAGAGCGGAGCAGTCACCATTGTGCTCTCAGGTCCCACCCCCACAGGCTACATCACAGCACAACTACCGGGAGTTTCCCTGCTCAGGTGAACCCCAAGGTTCCACCCCCCCTTACAGTAACAGGCGCACCGAGGGGAAAAAAATGGCCCAAAGAAAGGAACAGATCAAAACTTCAGAACTAACCGACCAAGAGATAGCCAACCTATCAGATGCACAGTTTAAAACCCTAGTAATCAGGATGCTAACAGAATCTGACAAAAAATTCTCGAAATTGCTTGAACAAATGAAAAGAGATCAGCAGGGAACCAATAGGGATAAGAAGGAAACTGGGACTCAAATCAACAGAGTGGACCAGCAGAAAGAAAAAAAACATCCAACCAGAAAAGAATGAAGAAACAAGAATTCAAAAAAAAAGGAGGAGCGGCTCAGAAACCTCCAGGACATCTGTAAACGTCCCAACATATGGATCATAGGGCTGCCAGAAGGAGAAGAAGAAATCCAAGGAATTGAAAACTTACTGGAACACATAATGATGGAGAATTTCCCAAAGCTGGTGAAGGAAATAGACTTTCGGGAAGTCCAAGAAGCTCAGAGAGTCCCAAAGAAGTTGGACCCAAAGAGGAACACACCAAGACACGTCATAATTACATTACCCAAGATCAAAAATAAGGAAAGGATCCTAGAAGCAGCCAGAGAAAAGGAGACAGTTACCTACAAAGGAATGCCCATAGACTGTCAGTTGATTTCTCAAAAGAGACCTTACAGGCAAGAAGGGGCTGGACAGAAGTATTCCAAGTCATGAAAGGCAAGGACCTACATCCAAGAATACTCTATCCAGCAAAGTTTTCATTTAGAATGGAAGGGCAGATAAAGTGCTTCTCAGATAAGGTCAAGTTCAAGAAGTTCATCACCACCCAGCCTTTATTGTATGAAATGTTA
>PVJI01026613.1:0-18813 GCA_004026765.1 Micronycteris hirsuta | reverse complement strand
CATTCTCTCCCCCCTTTGCTCACCCCCATCCAGCCCCTGTGCGCCCCTTCCCTCTGCCCATCATCGCATTGCTGTCTGTGTCTATGGACTATGCACATACGTTCTTTGACTGTTCTTTTTGCCTTCTTTCATCCGGTCCCCCCACACCTTTCCGCCGACAGCTGTCAGTCTGTTCCATGTATCTATGCCTGTATTTCTATTTTGTTTATTGGTTTGTTTTGTTCATTAGATTCCACACATAAGTGAGATCATATGGTTTTTGGCTTTTTCTGACTGGCTTATTTCACTTAGCATAATGCTCTTCAGCTCCATCCATGCTGTTGCAAAAGGTAAGAGTGCCTTCTTTTTTTATGGCTGTGTATATTTCATTATGTAAATGTACCGTAACTTTTTTAAAAAATCTGCTCATTTACTGATGCGCACTTTGATTGTTTCTATATAAATATTTTAATAACTCTCTCTTATAATCTTGTTCACCAACTAAAAAATAAAAGTGTAAAATGAAAATTAGGTCAGTTCTTATCTAAGTTTCCCAAATATATAAATAGTATAGTTTAAGTTAACTAGATTTTATTTCTAAATATACGTAGTCATTTTTTACCACCCCCTCAATATACATACACCCATATACCTACTTTTCGCATAAATTTATCATAGCTGTTACTTAGTTTAGTTGATCCATTTAATTTCTGTAGTTATATAAAAATTTTGCTCCATATGCATGAGAGAAAATAGCAGAAAGAAAACCGGAATAAGAATTAAAATCCAAATATTGCTTTCTTTACAGAAAAATATATGTTTATTTTCCAAATATGTAACCATGTGTTAACTTCATACTTACATAATTAAGGAACGAAAGAACTGTAATGCAGACGCATTTCTTGGCCTCCTTTTAATCTGGATTTCTAATACATCCAGACCACATGGCAGTGAATCTCTTCCCTCAGAGGAATTTTCCCAGGAGACTCTTGACATTTGTTAGGAATCAATCCAAGGTGAATATGGAAATGTCTGTAGAGGCTCCTGGCTTTCTTCATAAACTTGTTTTCAGTGAGTGTTTGCATTTCCTGATTCTACTGTCGTGAACTTCCACTTAAAGCTCAATTTCTCACTTGAAAAGCAGAACACTGTTGGGAACACTCACTGGCTAAGATGTTTCCCTGAAAACTTTTTCTTGTGTCTACATATAGCTGTAACAAACTGGTTTATGTAACATATCTACTCTATTGAAAATTCAAGTTTATCATTCTTTTAATTTTTCAAATTGAGTGATAATTGAAATATAACATTATATTGGGTTTGGATATATAGCATAATATTTCAATATTTGCATATATTGCAAAATAATCTCTACAATAAGGCTAGTTTACATCATCACCATACATAGTTATCATTTTTTCTTGTGACAAGAACTTCTAAGATCTATTCTCTTAGCAACTTTGAAGTATATAATACTGTATTATTAACCGTAGTCACTATTCTTAGATCCCCAAAACTTACTTATTTTAAAACTAGAACTTTGTCCCTTTAACCCCTCTTCACCCATGTTGCCTACCCCTACCCACAACCTCTTTTAACCACCAATCTATTCTATGTATCAATGCGCTTGTTTTTTGTTTGTTTTAGTTTGGTTTTAGATTCCAAATATAAGTGATATCATATAATATTTCTTTTTCTTTGGTATATTTCACTTAACACAATGCCTTCAAGGTTTCTCTCCTGTTGTTACAAATAACAAAATCTCCCTCCTCTTTATTCATTTATCTGTGGACACTTAGGTTGTTTCCATATCTGGCTATTTTAAATAATGCTGTAGTGAACATGGGAGTGGGCATGTAGATATCTTTTCAAGTCAGTGTTTTCATTTTCTTCAGATTAGCCTTTTCATTTTATCCAAAACTTTAGTTTTGTTTACTTCTATTACCAGCATTGGGAATTGGCATACTTTTAAAAAAATTTGTTGAATTTATTGGGGTGACATTGGTTAATAAAAGTATATAGATTTCAGATGTACAATTCTATAGGGAATTGGCATACTTTTAAATGCCCTTTTCCCCGAGAAGGATTATTTTTGCATTTGGGGTATGTAAGAGATTCTGGAGAACTAGAATTAGGGAGCCATAGAACCTCACTGAGATATGGATACTGAATAGCCTGGTTTTACTATTTGTTAAGTGACTTCTGTACTGTACCTAACAATAAGTATGCTTTAAGTTAGTACCACAGCAAAATACTTATTTCGTGTTCTAAAACTTCAGTGTCCTTAGGGCAGAGTCAGAACAGTTGAATGTAAAATATGGAATGCCAGAGGTTTACTATATCGGTGATTAACACTTTGGTCCTTTGTTTCAGAGTTTGTCCAAGTTGTAGCGGATATCAGAAATTCATTTTTTTATGGCTAATATACCTTTATATGCATACACCATATTTTATCATTCATCCATTGATGGATATTTGTTTTTTTTTTCTGCTTTTTGGCTATTGTGAATAGTGCTTTTATAAATATCTGTGTCCAAGTTGCTGTGTGATACCTGTTTTTAGTTCTTTTTGGAACATACCTAGGATTAGAATTGTTGGGCCATGTAGGACTTCTATATTTAACTTTTTTGAGGCACTGCCAAACTGTTTTTCAAAGCAGCTACACTGTTTTACATTTACATTTCCCCTAGCAATATAGAATGATCCAATTTCTCCGTATCCTGGCCAACATTAGTTATGTCCTATTATGCTTTTAATTATGGCCATCCTGGTGGGTATGAAGTGGTATTTCATTATGTGGTGTTTTTTTCTTATTAAGCCTCAAGGACATGTTTATTAATTTTAGAGACAGAGGAAGGGAGGGAGGAAGAGAGGGAGAGAAACATCCATGTGAGAGAGAAACATTGACCAGTTGTCTTTCGTACATGCCCTGATGGGGAACTGAACCTACAATTTAGGCCTGTGTTCTGACTGGGAATCAAACCTGTGACCTTCCGATTTGCAAGATGATGCCCAACCAACTGAGCAACAATGGCCAGGGCTCACTGTGGTTTTGATTTATGTTTCCCTAGTAACTAATGATGTTGAGTGTCTTTTTATGTACTTAGTCATTTGTGTATCGTCTTCGGAGAAATAGCTTTCAAATCCTTTGCTGATTTTTAAATCTACTTATTTTTCTTTTTATTGCTGAGTTGTAAGTGATCTGGAGAATAACTCCTACTTAGATATGTGACTTGCAATTATTTTCTCCCATTCTGTGAGTTGTCTTTTTTGCTTTCTTGATTGTGTTTCTTGAAGTGCTTTTTATTTTGGTGAAGTTCAATTTATCTTTTGTTTGTTTGTTTATTGACTATTAGATTTTTTTAATACTCAGCAAGAAAGAAGTGAAGAGAAAAATACTGGAGGCCTTGAATACAAAATAAAGTTCAGATTTGGGAGCAGTGCTTAAGATTCCCTGGATACCAAATACTAGAAATATTTTCAGAAGTCAAAAACCTGTTAGTCTGCTCTCTATTAATTTAATTTGATTTGATTTACTTTTTCAAACATTCTTATAGTGGTTATGATGTCAGTCACTTTTCTAAATACAAATGTTAAGTCATTTTTTTGTCACAGCAAATTTCCTTAGGTAGGTATTTTTGTGAGTTCCATTTTGTAGTACAGAAACTGAGGTACAGAGATGCTAAGTATGACTTGCCCGAGGTCCTATATCCACTAAGTGGTGGAACTAGTAAAGAGTTATAACCTATATTTTTAAAGTTTCTATATTGAATGTGATGCTGATATTAAGAGGTTAAGACTAACCCCTAATTTTAATCATAGAGAAGGACAGAGAAAGTGTTTTATGGAAGCATGTTGAGAATGGGTAGGGCTGCTTTGGAAAATCTGCAATTTGGCTAAGCACCTAATGCCATACCAGTATGTTTTTCAAGTGTTTTATCTCTGGGAATTCATTAAATAGGCTTAATTTTTGTTATTTAAATTATAGTTGCCTACATAACTTTTAGATATATTTTATATACCTTTCTTATGAGAGATTAGAAATAGTTGCACACATTTATCCATTCCAAGTGGTAATTATCAGCTAACATGGTATTTGCATGGAAACTTTTTTTTTTTAAGATTTTATTTATTTATTTTTAGAGAGAGGAGAAGGGAGGGAGAAAAAGAGGGAGAAACAGCAATGTATGGTTGCCTCTCACATGGCCCTCACTGGGGACCCGGCCCGTAACCCAGGAGTGTGCCCCGACTGGGAATCTAACCGGGACCTTTTGGTTCCCAGCCCACGCTCAATCCACTGAGCTACACCAGCTGGGGCACATGGAAACTTTTATTATGGCCTACACATTCTTTCTATTTTTTGGACAACTCATTAAATCCATGAAAAGAGATAATTTTATGAGCCAAATATTTTACATTAGAAAGAAGAGAGGGAAACTGATGATTCCTGGTTTGTGTGGTAATATGAGGTCCATCAACTGTTGAAACAAATCAGTGTTTAAAGTAAAAGTTACTATTTGCCTTTGCCTCCCTTCCAGGTAACCCCATAACTACACTTTCCACCTCAAACCTTCAGGTGTTTAGAATTATAAGTATGTTGTGTTTGCCTCCAAATTTTTTTGTGCTCATATACAATACAATAACATATATACATTCACTTTTAATGCACATGCCCCATTCAAACATCCCTTAACCAATGGGCCAGTGCTCTGTGCCCCAAAAGCCCCGAGAATGCAGAAACCTGAAAATATTCACAGAGCATTGTTTTCAATACTGGTGATTTAAATTCTGAGCGCTAGGTTTCTTTTGTTAAAAAATATTTTAAAAAATATTTTAATTACAATAGACAATATAATGGTTTTAGTTTCAGGTACATAGCATAGTGGTTAGACATTTATATAACTTATATAGTGATCCTATAAGTCTAGTACCACCTTACACCATACATAGTTACTAGCTAAGCTCTAAATTTCATGTTTAAGTCTTACAACAACAGAATTCCCAGAAGATGATGATAGACAGCTAATCTGTGGTATCTTGTTAGAGCAGCCTGAGCTAGGACGAATCTCTATGAATTAATTTGGAGACATGCCCCCCATGAAAAGGAAAATGGGATTGTAATGCATATGCACTGTCATCCCCCCAAAAGCTTTTTTAGCTTTTTCTTCGTCATTGTTAGGATGAGTGGCAACTTTCCAAGCTCTTTAGGTGCAGAACTGGAAATGGGAAGAAAAGCAGCAGGTTATCTTTTTACTGTTGATCGTGTCCTTTGATGCACAGAAATTTTCCTGAGTAATAAATGACAAAAATAATCAGTCAGTAATAAACTAAATTGAAATTTTGATCTATCTGTAATTTTTTGTTGATCTTTTGGAAATATATAGCAAGATAACTTTCCATAAAAATTTGTTGGAGTACTTTCTGTAGATAAAGAAGAGCACGATACAGAATTTCATTTCATCTACCTGTCCTTGTTCTTCCTTTTGAATTTCTTTTTTTGCACTATATTAGAATATCTCCTACTTGATGGTTGCTACATAGTTTCCAAAGGTAATTTTTAAATCGTTCTTTGTCATTTGCATTATCCTGCCCACAGGATAGAGAACTGGTCTATTCTGACATCGTTGAACTTGTCATCAATAGCTCAGTAAACACATTGTCACCACAGTTTCGTTGTTGGATTATTCTGGTGTATCAGTGCCTGCATGAATAATCTCCACACATTTATCTTTCCTCTCATAAAACCTCTTAAAATTTCATGTATCATTGCCTTGTATAATTTTAACAATGTATAATCCTTTTTCTTTTATTTTTTAACTTTCGTGCTATAAACTGCACATGTTTAAAGTATATGGTTTGTCAAGCCTGACATGTGTGCGTAGCTGTGAAACCATCCCTACCATGAAGATAACATATATCCATCACTTTCCAAAGTTGCTTGAGCTTTGCAATCCTTTCTTCCCATCCTTCCCCCATGTTTAGGCAACCAATGATTTTATTTCTGTCACTATTAATTTGCATTTTCTAGAATTTTATTTAAATAAAACCATATATTATATATTTTTGGTACAATATTAATTCTTTCACTCAGAATAATTATTTTGAAATTCATTCTTGTTGGGTGAGTCATAAGGCATTCCTTCTTATTGCCTGATAGTATTTTATTGTGTGAATTTACTATGCTTTGTTTACCTGTGTATCTGTTGATGATCATTTAGATTGTTTTCAGGATTTGGCTATTACAAATAAAGTAGCTATTAACATTCATTAAAAATATTTGTATGGGCATATGCTTTCTTCTCTTTTGCTTTCATTTAGGAGTGGAATCCATGGAATCATATGATAGGAGTATATTGAACTTTGGAAAACTGCCAAACTGCTTTTCAAAATGGTTGTACCATTTTGCATTTTTATTAGTAGAGTATAAGAAATTCTGTTTCTTCACATCCTTGACCATGCTTGGTGTGGGTAGTATTTCTTATTTCAGCCATTCTTGGGGGCGCCCAGGTGATACCAAGTTGTGAACCAAAGTTTGCTGCTGCTAATGGCAGGCCTGGGGCCGCTTAGTGATGGGCATGCCTACAACCTATGCTGTCATCTTGACTAGAAGTCCCTGATTCACTATCTCTTCATATATCACATTTTGTTTAAGGAATTTTCCTAAACACTGGCAGAACCCTTAATGGCAGCTGGTTACAAAACAAACAAAAAACATTTTATTTCTGCTACATAAACATGTATTACAAAATGGTTCCCATTTAGAAATACTATTCTAGAACTTCTTTTTTGTACTGGACATTATTTTGTGGATCTTCTATGTCAATACCACTTACAAATATAATTCATTTAATCATTGCTTTTACTGAACATTTAGGTTGTTATGGCTATATTTTAGTGAACATCTTTGAACACTTTAGCTTTTTGAATATGTGAGAATTTTTATTTGATTCCTAGAAGTTAATTTTAGGTCCAAAGGTACTGCCAGATTAGTCTCTACTAACAGTCTTTGAAAGTATCTGTGATCTCCTACTCTCAACAGTCCCAGCTATTACATTATCATTTTTTTATCATTTATTTTTGATAATATGATGGCATAAAGTGGTATCTGGTGATTTTTTCATGTCTTTTAAATCAAATTATTTATTCTTGCTGTATGTAACCCCAAATTTAATATAGACACTAATGGTGTGCATTACAAGATGTTGGTTATAATGCTAAACATCGACAACAGTGTGGTGATTGACGGGGGGTGGGGGGTTGCATGGAATGGGCGGAGGAAGGAAAAGGGGAAAAATAGGGACAACTGTAAAAGAATAACAATTAAAAAATCTTAAAAACTAAGGAGATCTAGAGATTTTGGTCCTCAAAAATTATCTAATATAAATGTTATATTTTAAGGCAAAATGTTTCTCCTTAACTCTTCAATTTCACTTGATTGAATTTGAAATATTCATTAGTAGTTAAGATTATGTTATGGTTAAAATGGTAGAGATTCTATTATTTCTTTTTCTGGTACATCATAACTTTTAAAATACTTCTGGGGAATTCAGGTTTATTTTTAATGGGATTTCATCTTCATAATAATAGTACATATAGTTTACAATACTCAACTTTTATTTATTTTTAATTTTTTAATTATTTTATTGTTGTTCAAATACAGTTGTCTGCATTTACTCCCCACCACTCCCCCACCACCCCAGCCATCCTCACCTCCCTCTCCTGCTTCGACCACCCCACCTTGGTTTTGTCCATGTGTTCTTTATAGTTGTTCTTGAAAACTCTTTCCCCATTCCTCCCATTATCCCCTCTCACCTCCCCTCTGGTTACTGTCAGATTGTTCTTAATTTCAGTGTTTCTGGCTATATTCTGCTTGCTTGTTTGTTTTGTTGATTAGGTTCCAGTTAAAGGTGAGATCACATGGTATCTGTCCCTCACTGCCTGGCTTACTTCACTTAGCATAATGCCCTCCAATTCCATTCATGCTGTTGTGAAGGGTAGGAGCTCCTTCTTTCCTTCTGCTGCATAGTATTCCATTGTGTAAATGTACCGTAGTTTTTTGATCCATTCATTTACTGATGGGCACTCAGGTTGCTTCCAGCACTTGGCTATTGTAAATTGTACTGCAATGAACGTTGAGGTGTATAAGTTCTTTTGGACTGGTGTTTCAGGGTTCTTAGGATATAATCCCAGCAGTGGAATTGCTGGGTCAAAAGGCAGTTCCACTTTTAGTTTTCTGAGGAAATTCCATATTGTTTTCCACAGTGGTTTCACCAGGCTGCATTCCCATGGACAGTGCTGTAGGCTTCCCTTTTCTCCACATTCTCTCTAACACTTGTTGTTTGTTGATTTGTTTATGATGGCCATTCTCACCAGTGTGAAGTGGTATCTCATTGTGGTTTTAATTTGCATCTCTCTGATGGCTAGTGAAGCTGAGCATGTTTTCATGTGTCTCTGGACCCTCTGTATGTCCTCCTTGGAGAAATGTCTGTTCAAGTCTTTTGCCCATTTTTTAATTGGGTTGTTTGTCTTCCTGGAGTGGAGTTGTGTGAGTTCTTTATATATTTTGAAGATCAAACCCTTGTCCGAGGTATCATTGGCAAGTATGCTTTCCCATATAGTTGCTTCTCTTTCTTTGTAATGCTATTTTCTTTAGCCATGCAGAAGCTTTTTAATTTGATGAGGTCCCATTTGTTTATTCTTTCCTTTATGTCCCTTGCTCTAGGGGGCCTATTGGTAAAAATATTGCTGCGTGGAATGTCTGATATTTTCCTGCCTATGTTTTCCTCTAGGACTTTTATGGTGTCACAACTTATATTTAAATCTTTTATCCATCTTGAATTTATTTTTGTGTATGGTGTAAGTTGGTGATCAAGTTTAAGTTTTTTACATGTAGCTGTCCAAATCTCCCAACACCATTTGTTAGAGAGGTTATTTTTACTCCATTTTATGCTGCTGCTCCCTTTGTCAAATATTAATTGGCCGTAGAGACATGCGTTTATTTCTGGGCTCTCTATTCTGTTCCATTGATCTGTGTGTCTGTTCTTTTGCCACTACCAGGCTGTTTTGATTACAGTGACCCTGTAAAACAGTATCAGGTATTGTGATCCCTCCTACTTTGTTCTTCTTGAAATTTCTGCAACTATTCAGGGTCGTTTATGGCTCCATATAAATTTTTGAAATGTTTGTTCTATATCTGTGAAATATGTCATTTGTACTTTAATAAGGATTGTGTTGAATCTATAAATTGCTTTGGGTAGTAAGGACATTTTGATGATGTTAATTCTTCCAGTCCATGAACATGGTACATGCTTCCATTTGTTTGTGTCTTCCTTAATTTCTTTCTTCAGTGTTGTGTAGTTTTGTGAGTATAGGTCTTTTACCTCCTTGGTTAGGTTTATTCCTAGGTACTTTATTTTTCTTGTTGTTATATCAAATGGGAATTTTTTTCCTGATTTCTGTTTCTGATATTTCATTTTTGGTATACAAAAATGCGTTTGATTTCTGAATATTGACTTTGTATCCTGCTGCTTTGCCAAATTCACTTATTAGGTTGAATAGTTTTTTGGTGGATTCTATAGAATTTTTTATGTACACTATCATGTCATCAGCAAACAATGACAGTTTTACTTCCTCCTTTCCAATTTGGATGCCTTTAATTTCTTTTTCTTGTCTGATCACTGTGGCTAGGACTTCCAATACTATGTTGAATAAAAGTGGTGAAAGTGGACATCCTTGTCTTGTTCCTGATTCTAGTGGGAAAGCTCTAAGTTTTTGTCTATTGAGTATGATGTTGGCTGTAGGTCTCTTGTATATGGCCTTTATTATGTGGAGGAATGCTCCCTCTATTCCCACTTTGCTGAGTGTTTTAGTCATAAATGGCTGCTATACCTTATCAAATGCTTTTTCCATATCTATTGTTATGGTCATGTAATTTTTGTCTTTTGTTTTGTTTACGTGATGTATTACATTCATTGATTTGCAAATATGTACCATCCTTGCATCCCTGAGATGAATTCCACTTCATCATGGTGTATGATCTTTTTAATGTATTGCTGGATGTGGTTTGCTGATATTTTGTTGAGGATTTTAGCATCTATGTTCATCAGCAATATTGGACTGAAGTTTTCTTTCTTTGTTATGTCATTATCTGGTTTTGGGATTAGGATGATGCCGGCTTCATGAAAAGAGTTTGGGAGTATTCCATCTTCTTGGATGTTTTGGAATAGTCTTTGGAGGATAGGGGTTAGCTCATCCTTAAATACCTTGTAGAAATCTCCTGTGAAACCATCCGGTCCAGAGCTTTTGTGTGGTGGGAGTTTTTTGAATACTGCTTCAATTTCATCAACTGTTATACAACACTCAACTTTTAAAAGACATATAGAGGTAGTCAGAAAGCTAGTTAGAGATTTCGAGGGCCTTGCCCTCTATTTGAAAATTCTAATAGGCTTCAGAGGACCAGATCATCAAGCCAGCCTCAACTATTACTGAGTTTTTAGTGTTTGGAATTAAAATCCTTTTAACTCCATAACACTGATTAGTATCTCCTCTAGGTTATAGTTTTTAACTAATGTTTTAAGAAAATTAAGGGAAAACAAGAGAAGTAGATAAATGAGGCTGTTTATTTCTCCTTATATGGTGTACAATGTATGTTTGTCTCTCATAAGTTCTGTCCTTATATTTTTAAAAGAAGAAATATTATTGACACTCTTTGTACTTATGAAAACACATTGATATTCCTTACCATTTGTGTGGCAGTTAAGAGTTTTCAAAGCTATTTAATTTTTATCTTATTTGCTTCCAGGAAAACCTTTCAGGTAATATTGTTGTCAGTGTTTTGGAGGAATACTGACTTAAGTTTGTATTACTTAGAACAGTGAACATTAATAATCAAATTTTTGACTACGAAAAGAGCTTTTAGGATACATTGTTTTCAATATAATTAATAATATTGAATATATTTTCATGACTAAATTAAAAACAAAGATTAATTAGTTATAAAATCTGGTTTTGATTATGATATAATGTATAGACACACCCAATGGTTATGTCAAATATATAGAAAGATCATACAGTAGTACCAAAAATCCCTTCATGTGGCATGAAAGGATATCATCAACTTTTTAATGATTAATAAGCTTAGAGCATCTGGTCCTTTGGATCATTAATGACTTTGCAGGCAGTTCAAATGTTGGGATTCATATGGCAGTGATTTGTGTATACATGATAGAATATATATTAAAAATATTATAGATTGGTTCTAGTGGGTATTAAATCTACTTTTCCCAAATGAGTACTGTTTTTACTCTATACCTTGATCAGAAACATTTTAAATATGTATATCCTCTAAGTGTGAATAAGATTCATTGAGATGGTTATGTTCAAGAAAATTTATAAGTATTTGGATATATTGTTACTATAAATTTAACTGTAAATATTCAGTTTGACTTCAAAATGTAATTTTTTGATTTATAGAAATCTGGGTACTCTTACCAGTTTATGATACAGTATTTGGTCTATTTTTAAGTATAAATGGGTTGTAGTTGTCATATATTTATGTGCTTTATGATATATTTTATTAATTTTTTAGTTGACAATGTGTTTTTGAAATTAATTTTAGTGTCTGTAGACCCATTCCATTTATTTTGTTTTTTAAATTATATTTTACTCATTATACTGTTACAATTGTCCCAGTTTTTCCCCTTGCCCTGCTTGATCCATCCCCCAATCTATTCCCTCAGGCAGTCCCTTCGCCATTGTCCATGGGTCATGCATGTGTGTTCTTTGGCTATTCTATTTCCTGTGCTGTACTTTACATCCTCATGACTATTCTGTTAACTACCAATTTGTCCTTCTTAATCCCTTCACCTTTTTCCCCCATTTCTCTGATGCCCCCTGCCATCTGGCAACCATCAAAATGTTCTCTCTATGATTTTGTTTCTGTTCTGCTTATTTATTTTGTTTTTTAGATTCAGTTATTGGTAGATATGTATTTGTTACTATTTTATTGGTGGTAGTGGTGGTGGTTGTTGTTTTCTTCTTTTTCTACTTCTTCTTCTTTCTTGTACTTCTTCTTCAAGAAGACCCTTTAACATTTCGTATACTGCAGGTTTGGTGATTACATACTCCTTTAGTTTTTTATTGTCTGAGGAGCTCTTTACCTGTTCTTTGATTCTAAATGATATTTTTGCTGGGTAGAGAAATTTTGGTTGTAGGTTCTTGATTTTCATCACTTTGAATATTTCTGGCCAATTCCTTCTAGCTTGCAAAGTCTTTTTTGAGAAATCAGCTGACAGTGTAATTGGAGCTCCCTTGTCAGTAAATAACTGCTTGTCTCTTCCTGCTTTCAGATTCTCTCTTTGTCTCTAGCCTTTGGCATTTTAATTATGATAAGTCTTGGTGTGGGTGTCTTTGAGTTCATCTTGTTTGGGACTCTGCACTTTCTGGACTTGTATGTCTACTTTCTTCACCAAGTTAGGGATGTTTTCTGTCATTATTTTTTAAGATAGATTTTGAATTTCTTGCTCTCTCTCTTCTCTTTCTGGCACTCCCATGATGTGAATGTCGGTGTCCCATAGGCTCCTCACACTATCATCACTTTTCTGGATTTTTTTTCCTCCTTGTTCTGATAGAGTGTTTTGTGTTTCCTTGTATTTCCAATCTCTGATTTGATTGTTAGTTTCATCCATTTTACTGTTGATTCCCTGTAAATTGTTCTTTATTTTAATTTGTGTATCCTTCATTTCTGACAGGTTCTTTTTTATGGATTCCATACTTCTTTTTATGGTGTTGAAGTTCTCACTAAGTTCGCTGAGCATCCTTATAACCAGTGTTATAAACTCTGCATCTAGTAGCTTGCTTCCTCTGTTTTGTTTAGTTCTTTTTTTTGAGTTTTGTTCTGTTCTTTCATTTGGGCCATGTATCTTTGTCTCCTCATTTTGGAAGCCTCCCTGTGTTTGTTTCTGTGTATTAGGTAGACATATTACCTAATCTTGGTAAAGATTACCTACCTAGTCTTGGTAGAGTGGCCTAATGTAGTAAGTGTTCAGGGTCCAGTGGCACAGCCTCCCCTATCTCTCAAGCTGGGCACTCAAGGTACACCCACTGTGTGGACTGTGTACACCCTCCTGTTGTAGTTGAGCCCTGATTGCTGTTGGGACAACCAAATCTGCCATGATCAGTGTTCTGTCTGGAGTAACACAGCATAAGCTACAAAGTGACCTGCAGATGGCTGTTACATGTGCTGGGCTTGGAGGTGCCCAGGAGAGGCCAAGTTGTAAACCAAGACCAGCTCCTGCTAGTGGTGGGACTGGGGCAACTTAGCAATATGTACTGAGATTGCTGAAGCCAGATGCTGCTGTGTGAGAAAAATTAGGAAAATCTTGAGCATGGGCTAAAACAAGCTATTCTCATGGAAATGCCATTAGAAACTGCTTGGGTGAGCCCAAAAGTTGGGTAGGGCAAGGCCTCAAAGAATCACCAAGGTGGAGCAAACTGTGAGCCAGGTTGATGGAGTTTCAGATATGTCACCCTCAGGCTCTGTGGCTCCATTGGGGGAGGGCTCAGAAAATAAACAGTGGCATCTGCCAACACTTCTGTCTGTGAGAAAGTGTCCCCCCACCCCCAGCTCTCTCCCTGGTGCTGGACAGTTTGGTTTCTCCCCATATATCTCTGATGCCTTTCCATCTGCTGCCCTTGTTCTGGAACTCAGAGGGAGTAAGTCTGAGAAAGTCTGTGAACGGGCCCTTTAAAAAGATCTGCCAGGGAGTCCAGCAGTTTCTATCTTCCACAGCCTCAATCCCTGATGGTTTTTATAGCCAGAAATTATGGAGACTTCTTTTCCTGGCACTGGAACCATGGGCTTGGGGCCTGGTGTAGGCCTGGGACTCGTTGATCCTGAGATATCTCTCCTGATTTTTATCTGCCATGTGTTGATATTGGCACCAGCCTGTTCCATGTCTCTACCCCTCCTACCAGTCATGTTGTGGTTTCTTCTTTAATTCCTTGGCAGTAGATTTCAATTCAGCTTAATTTCTGACAGTTCTGAGTGAGGGTAGTTCTATAGTTTACTTGTAATTTTGATGTGGTTGTGCAAGGAGCCAAGTTGTGTTTTCTTGTGCCTCCATCCTTGCTTATATGATTCTTATACATTCTTGTATAAGTTTTATGCGAATGTGTTTTCATTTCTCTTGGGTTGATACCTAGTACTGAAATTGTTGATAGTGTATGTTTAATGTGTTAAGAAACTATCAAACTCTTATCTAAATATATGCCATTTTTACATTCCTGCCAGTAGTTTAGGAGAGCCAATTGCTTCACATCCTTGACAGCACTTGGTATAGATTGTTTTTTTTTTTTTTTTTTTTACATTTTAGTCATTTTAATGGATGATTAGTAGTATATCACTGTGGTTTCAGTTTGGGTATTGACCATTCATATATCTTCTTATGGATTCTTTTTAAAATTCAGTTGTGAATATTTTGGATACCAGATAAGTGCAATATGAATATTTTCTTCCATCTTGTGGTTTGTCTTTCTATTTATAAATATTATCTTTCAAAGAACAGAAGTTTATAATTTTGTAAAGTATAATTTATAAATGTTTTATGGTTCATATTTTTAGTGTCCTTAGACATAGTTTTATACCTCTAAATCATGAAGATTTTTCTTATGCTTTCTGTTAGAACATTTGTAGTTTTGCCTTTATGATAATAAATTTTGAGTTAATTTTTGTGCAAAGTGTGAGGTGAGAGTTGAGTTTAATTTTTTTCCCATATGAACATCCAACATTTGTTCCAGCACCATTTGTAGAAAATATTATCATTTTTTAATTAAATTACCTTAGCAGCCATTCAGACAAAATCAGTTGAACCTTTACTGTATAAATCAATTTCTGGATGTTACATTCAGTGCCATTGTTTTGTTCCTTTCCTTATACTGATAACAGACTCTCTTGAATACTGTACCTTTAGTCCATCTTGAAGTTTGGTATTATAAGCCATTCAGCTTTTTTCTTTTTAAAACTTGATTTCGCTCTTTTTAGTATGGCTTGGGTGGGCTTGTTCTGTGAAGTGAAAGGTCACAGTTTTGATTCCTGGACAGGGCACATACATGCCTGGATTGTTGGTTCCTTCCCCAGTCGGGGTGCATACAAGAGGCAACCGATTGATGTTTCTCTCTCACATCAGTGTTTCTCTCCCTCTCTTTCTCCCTCCTTTCCCCTCTCTCTAAAAATAAATAAAATCTTTAAAAAATAAAAATGGATTTGGCTAATTTTTAACCATTTGTATTTTCATGTAAGTTTTAGAACCCTATTGTTAGTATATCAAAATGCCTACTGTAATTTTGATTTGGGTTGCATTAAATCTGTAGATCAATTTTGGAAGAATTGACATCTTAATAAAATTGAATCTTTCAATCCATGAACATGCTATATCTGTTTATTTTTCTTCTTTATTTGTGTTAGCAAGTTTATGGTTTTCAGTGTTTAGGTCTTGTACCTACGAGCATTTTATTAACTATATCTATAAGTATTTCATATTTTTGATGCTATTATATATAATGACATGAATTTTGTTAATTTGAATTTCTAATTGTTTGTTGCTAATATATAGAAATATAGTTCAGTTTTGTATATTGACCTTGTTTGCCAGAGATATTTCTAAATTATTATTTGCAGTAACTTTTTAATAGATTTCTTAGGTTTTTAAAAAATTACATGAGCACATGTAAGTTATTTTTAGATGGTGAGATGGTAAAAGAAATTATTTCTGTTGTGGAAATATTGTTAGAAAAAAGATATTTTACAGAAAAAAATGGAAGATTTTCCATTTAGCCCCCCTACAGTTGCTCATGAAATATGAGATTCACATTTGGAAATAGTGCAGGTACTTTTATTTAGTCTTAGATGCCATGTGATAAAAAAGATACAGCCCAATTAATAATTTGGGTATCAAATACTCTGGATAAGCTCAAATATAGGAAGAAAAGTTGTTAATCTGTAACCTAAAAAATTGAATATAGGGTGTAGATATTTTTTGACTCTTTCAAATATGTCAAAGAAGAATTTCAGCCAAATATGAAAAAATTAGTTTATTTCATGTGGACAGTGTCCCGCTATGGTACATCAAAAATTCAGATTTATTAGAGTTGTCAAGTAAGAAATATTTTATTTATTGTTTCATTTCATTGTGTACTACATATTGACTATATTTGTACCTTGTTTTTCTCAAGAGTCTCTCTAAAAAGTGTCATGTATTCACTTGCTAAAAACAATTTTGTATATATGTACAAATGCTATGAATTATGACTGGCTAATGGTGGGACTATTGAAAGAAATAGAGGTCAGTGAGCTTAATCATTATTTTGTTATTTGACAATTATTGTTGGTTGGATAGTAGAAGAATTTTACACAAAAATTCTGTATTGTTAAATCCAAGTCACAAATGTTTGCTACATATTCAAGCAAAAACAACAAAATGGCATTGCAATTAAAGTGTTTTTCGCCATTATCATAGTTTATATGGGTAAATTTGAAGCTCAAGGAAACTGCAACAAAAATTGAGGAATGCTTTGTTGATATTTATACATTTGAAGTTATTTTTTAATTTATGCAATACCCCTTTTGAATTTGGTGTTAATAAAACTGAGTTGACACAAGATTTAGTGAATTTACTCACTAGACTGTCATAGTTTTTAAACTGATATGCTTTTGCTTCTGAGTTAGAGCAGTAATTTTTTAAAAATTTTACTTATTTATTTTTAGAGAGAGGAAAAGGGAGGGAGAAGGAGAGGGAGAGAAACATGAATGTGCAGGAGATTCATCTATCCATTGCCTCTTGGATGCCCCCAACTCGCTACCTGGCCTGCAACTCAGGCATGTGCCCTGACTGGGAATCAAATTGGTGACCTTTCAGTTCACAGGCAGCACTCAATTTACTGAGCCACACCAGCAAGGTGATAAAAGCAGTGATTTTTAAAAAGATGAACCAATTTAGTCAATGTAAATGCAAATATTGAATGGATATATTTATGTGGTACATGAATGTGTTATTGGAAAACTTTGAAGTATGTTTGGAACAACTTAGATATGTGAACTACTTTTTAATCTCTTATTGATAAAATCTAAGTACTGATTAAATATTTATGATTATAAGCCAGCATCCTAATTAATATGTTCTGTATATATTAAATACACAATGACTTTCAAAGACTTAGTTTTAAGAAAAGAAAATAACATTCTCAATTTTTATAATGATTACATGTTAAAATAGTTTTTTTTATTTTGGATCTTTTGGGTTAAAATCTATTGTAATTAATTTCACCTTTTTTGTTTTGCTTTAAAAAATGCACTGGTAACATATTGCAAAGTTTAAAACTAAAGTTGAGTTTTGAGTGGTCAAAAGATAGCTAATATATACGTATTGTTACACATTTAGTACTTAATTATCTACTGCCATGCAACATGATTAAACAGTCCCAAAACCACTCACTTTAAGGTTTATTTTATAAGTTGTGTCCTCTGTCTGCATGACACTCCATCTTTTTAAGTTTTTTTTTAGACCTATAACTAAATATGTTGTTAGAAAAAGTTAAAGATGATAAACAGTTTAATTTTAAAAGAACAAAATAAATTCTATGGTTATTAAAAGTCTCTACGATTATTTAAAAGTATTTTTAAAATTTTAAACTTTATACAGAATGTTAAATATCTCAGAAACAGGAATGATACGATGATCATGAAACAGTGCCTTTCTTTATATCAAGTTTATTTCTTGCGCCAACAGTTTAGAAGCTTTCAGTATATCCACTTCATTGGTGGAATAAATATGTGTGTATATATAGGAGGTCTGTCCAGAACACATCCAGCCACATAATAAGCAAAACAGAAACATTTAGTGAGGAAGATACGACACCCCAGAAACATTGTATCTTGCAGCACAATGACACCTGGGCCGGTGCATACCGTTCTTTTATATTAATGATGGCTGCACGTGTTCCGGACAGACCTCGTAAGTGTGAAGCAACTCAGCTTGACTGCAATAAAGCCAGACGAGTAGCCTGCCAAGGGTACGGATTGAGATGGATTTAGGACAAAACCAGAAGAATTTCAGCTTTTACAGGATTAAAGAAGAAAAGCGATGGAATAGGTGGAAGGAAAAAAAGCAGTCTTAGAAGTACCAGAGAAGAACAAATTACTTTGCCAGGTAAATAAAATATTCTTAGAGTTAGAACCCTGTGAAAAAATATTTATAGCCCAGGAGTATATTAATATTTTTACTCTTTTACCCTTTAAGTACATATTCTGAATATCATATATACAATAATCACTGAAGTAATTAGATCTTTTATCTATATCTTTACATATTTCTTTGAAACATTCTTAAACAACACAGTATAACAGAAAAGACAGACCAAGATTTGTGATAATTTTTGAAGATCACTTTTAAAATAAAAAATATCCATTTCATGCATGACTGTTTTATCTGCCCAGCATTTTCAATGTATTTTCTCATCTTCCTCTACCTCTGCACACATGTGACTTGTCTGTAACTTGTCTTCACTGATTTCACAGCAGTGGAAGTGACAGACAGACGTGAAAAGAGTTGGGTGACCATAGGTTGTCGTGTTTCTTCGAGCATGCAGAGTACAGATACCTAAGAGATAAGAAAGTATGGGTTGCAGAGTATCACAACTTTTAATCCTTGGTTTATTGGTAATTAGTAGTTTGACTCTTCACATACAATTGAACCAAATATATAAAATAATAAATGTCTATATAGTAGTGTCTCAGTAACTACAGTCTGTATTTTATTGAACAATATTGCAGAAAACAAA
>PVJI01026612.1:0-18836 GCA_004026765.1 Micronycteris hirsuta | reverse complement strand
GTCACATACAAGGGTGCCCCTGGGAAATCGGGAGAAGTTCACCCAGGCTTTTCTGCACTGTTTGGGATTTCTTCTTAATCCATAACATGATCTCCAAGAAAAATATTGAAAAAATTAAATTAATGGCTCAGGTGACTCGACACTTCTCTGTCATTGTCTGACGGTAGTAAATTCCGATTACAATTACACAACATTATAGTTGTTTGAGTTAAGATGGAAGTCTTTTGTAATCTTTACAACTAGCGGCACGAAGCAGAAAATGATGGGAACGGACAGAGGAAAAGACTGACTGCGTTACGGAAAGTGATGTCAAGTTATGAACAGGTCATTATGTAACTGGGTTTATACGTCCTGGAACAATAAAAGTCTAGGGAAGTTTTCTCTTAAAGATTTTATTTATTCACAGGCCTGTGAACCGAGGGGTTGCCGGTTCGATTCCCAGTCAGGGCACATGCCTGGGTTGCGGGCCAGGTCCCCAGTAGGGGGCGCTTGAGAGGCAACCACACATGGATGTTTCACTCCCTCTTTCTCCCTCCCTTCCTTTCTCTCTAAAAATAAATAAATAAAATATTTTTAAAAAAGGAATTTATTTATTCATTTTTAGACAGAGGGGAAAGAAGGGAGAAAGAAAAGGAGAGAAACAATGATGTGTGAGAGAAACATTTATCAGCTGCCTCTCACGCCCCCCTAACCGGGGCCTGGCCCGCCACCGAGGCGTGTGCCGTGAAGGGAAATCGCACTGTGACCAGGTGGGCGCTCAATCCACTGAGCCACACCTGCCAGGGCTAGAGATATTTTTACACTAATTCCACTAATCACACTATCAGTCTCTTCCAGTTCGGCACCAGGACTGATTCTGGGAGGTCATCGATGAATTGATGGTGACTAATTATAATCTGAGTCTTCACAATTATACTGTGAACTAGATCACGTTCCAACGACCACACTCCGCGGCATGGCAGGTGGTTAGGAAAAACTGAAGAACACGGTGGCTCTGTAGCACGCCATGATGCTGCCGCCTCCAGAACTGCCTTCGTGGACCTCACCCAGAAAGAAAGGAATCGCGGGGAACCCCGGTGGCTTGCCGCTCTGGGTCTGGCCTCGCCGGCGTCCCCAGCCCTGGTCCCAGGAGTCAGGTCCTTCCCTGCCGCCGCCAGCGACCCCAGCCCTCGGCCTCAGGGGCTGGCCTCGCCCTGCTCTCCTTTCCTTGGGCCTCTGCTTCCCCGCCAAGTGCTTGTATTTCCTTCTGTCTCTTTCCTCTAAACTATAAACTTCCCCCAGATGGCCAGTCAACCAAATGAACATCTGTTTCTATTTTAGCGAGCGGGAAGAACGGTGTAGACACATTAGTGCGACGGCCGCGGGGGCCGGGATGCCGGCGAAACGCCAGCCCCACTCGGCACATGGGACGCGAGTCTCACGATCGGGGACAGAGGCTGCTTTTCCGCGTCTCTGTCCAAGGCCTCTCCTTGCGCTACGGCCTTGGCACAGGTGACACCGCAGGGAGCGGCATGGGGCCTGTGCAGGGTGGGGGGAGGGGGGAGCTGGGGGGGGGCTGCATCCCGCCCCTGGTCCTCAAGCCGATCCCGCCTCTCACTGCAGCATGAGGCCCTACAAGCAAAGCCCCATCACGGCCACACTCAGGTCTGCGGGGAGCGAGGCCAGGCTGGGTTATTTCTCACTGTTTTAAAATCAGCATACGGCCCACAGACGCCTTGCCACCCGTGCAGGGCCGTGCTGGGGCTGGGGGATCTCATTTACTCAGAGCTCCAGTCCTGTCTGAAAGACTGGACAGGCAGACGGACACTGGCCGGACACCGTGTGACAATAGAACGCTGCATCACGGCCTCTGAAGCCCACACGCAGTCAGCTCGGTGACAAACTGCGCCGCTGCCACCCTCCGCCGAGAAGTGCCAGCACTTGATGGGCGGCTGGCTGACAACTGTCCTAAACTCTGCCCCCTCCTTCCACTCAGGAGGGACCAGTCACAGCCTTGTCAGAAGCACCACTGTTAGCTCATTATTGAAAACCCCACATCGACCGCGTCGCTTCCCTGCTTCTATTTTAGATCTCCAAGCAGTCAGTTGCTGTTACTTTTTAAAAAAAATCCTCAGCTGAGTTTACGTTTATTGATTTTAGAGACAGAGGAAGGGCGGGGGTGGATAGAGAGAGAGGGGGAGGGAGAGAGAGAAACACTTATGTGAGAAAGGAACATCAACCTGCTGTGTCCCAAATGCACCCGACCAAGGATTGAACCCACGACCTAGGTGCGCGCTGTGACCAGGAATCGAACCCACGACCCTTCGGTGCACGGGACGATGCTCCAGCCAACCAAGCACCCCCCACGGGGGCTGTCACTTGCTTGAGGCAGGAAGAGAAAACGTGCTGTCTTCTTCAGAAGGCCGCTTCCTCCTGAATGACACAGATGTGCTCCCCTGATCCCCAGCACGCAGCTGCCCTCGGAGGCCACTGCAGGATGCACTGCCCCCCCACCCCGGGCTGCCTCGCGCTCAGAGGAGGTGCAGTCACAGATGTCTCTCTGCGCAGCCTCTGCAAACACAGACACAGGATCCCCACGGGAATGGGGGCGCATCCTCAAACACCGAGCGGGGATTTTAAAGTTCATTAACGTGGTGAGAAAGGCAAACTCGACCGGCAACGTTTCTTGCACATGGAGACTCCCTGGAGCCTGCCCATGTGTCCCCTGACCTTGACCTCCAGGATGCACCGCCGACTGATCACACCGGGTCGGGCCGTCCACCAGAGGGGCGAGAGGTGACCCGCTGGAAGCTCAGCGCGTCCCCTCTCTGCTCAGCCTGCGTCTCGGCCATCACGGCACCTACGGTGTCAACAAAACGACCACAGACCACGCTCCATGCCCCCCGGGGCCCGGAATTCACCCCCTTGAAATGAATTCTGCCTTGTCTTCCTGGGATGGATCCTGGACACCGGCCTCCCCCAGGGAATAGCTGAGTTAATCCATCGGTGTTGAATGGTGACTTCCTGGGATGTCACCGATAAATGGCGTTTGTCCCCGTCTGCCTGGCTGCCATTTCTGCGTTGAGCCAGCAGAGCCCCACGAGCAGGGGCCCCAGGTTCTAGGGGACACTCCTGGGCGGCCGCGCCCCCGCCTGCACGGCACTTGTGGGAAAGACAGAACAGAAAGGCCAACGCAGCGCCGGCCTGGCTGTCTAGCTGGTCGCACAGGCGTGTCTAGATCTCAGGCCTCCACTGGACCACTCACAGTATCAGCGGAAAGAAAGCGGACTCGATGTTCCAACTTGTTTTTTCCTTCATCGTTTCATCTATACAGATTCTACCTGAAATAATCATTATCCTTTCCTGACTACGGCTTCCTTTCAGGTAACAGATCTTTGAATTTCTGTGAATTCTAAGAATGTCGTACTATAAAAGAGGGAATAGTGGGAGTAACCAAACGTAAATGATCAAAAACAATTTCTTTTGCCTTTGGGGTTCTAGCTATTACCAGTAATATATTCTCCAAATATTTAAAGTAGGCACATGCAGTTATACCAGATAAATACTAGCACGGAAATTAACGTGAAAATACCGTCCAATTGCCCATCACCATCCCCGCAGAACTTCCGTGACGTTTCACGGTTTGCGCCTCTCCCTTGGCCTGATTTCCTGGATCGTTATGAAGTGACAGATCCTTTCAGTCCACGGGCATGTCCACACCTGGTGGTGTCAGGACCACGCCGGGCCCGGGACACGAGAGGTGGACGTGGACGACAGAGCCCTGCCTCCAAAAGCGTCGGAGATGTGTGGTCAGACAGCCGTGTGAAGGTTCACTGAACAGGCGGCGCTTGCTGGGAGCGAGTCCGTACAACGTGCCGTAACCTGGGAGGCACCCCCAAGTTCTGGGGGTGGAGGTGGCTCCTGAGGATGCAACTTTGGGCGGATATTTGGAAGACGAGCAGGGATTTCCTGGGGTGACCTGGAGACAGAAGGCGTGCCTGGGATGGGCAGCAGGCATGGGCGGGAGCGCAAGGTCGTAAGGACACGTGGTTAGAACTGGTGGATCGGGCGGTGGTGTGCAGGACAAGGGAGCAGGAGGGAGGCCAGGCGGAGTCCCCAGCAGGAAGACCAAGGGACGCCCTGGCTCCAGATGAAATGCATTCAGATTTTACACTGAAGTCTGAGGAAGACCATGGGGGAACCCCGGGTAGGGGAAGCTGCTCAGACAGCAGGTGGAAAGTTGGTTAATTTGGGGGCAGGTATGCAGAAGAACGGGCATTGCAGGAGCCAGCCGAGACAGCCAGCGATTGACAGAAGGTGGCAGAAGCAAAGACGCTTCTCCACGCCTGGTATTTACAAGACCCTGGGCATCGGTGCGTGAAGTTCAGTGATCGCTGAGAAAAGGGGATCGGAGGAAGTGACCTCTGTGGTTGTCCCAGCGTCCTGCCTCGGGAGAGATTCCCGGACACAGGCCAACGGAGAAAAACCCAGGAGAAGCCAGGAGGATGCCTTGCGGGGAGGAGAGGAAGCTGGGAGTCTGGGGAGAGCCAGCTGGCAGCAGTTTGCAGGACCGAGTACTAGAAGAGAGCACCAAGCAGAGGGAAAATGTGTGACATGCATAGAAATGAAAACGCAGCATAGCGAAGTACGAAGGGCGTGTGGAAAGCAGAGCTGGCGGGAGATTTACGGCATTGAAACGGGTTTAGAAGAGTGACTAATCCGTCGCCTTGGCTTCCACCTTAAGAAGCGGATCAGAGAGGAGCAAATGAACACCCTCTCCAAAAATCAGAGGAAAATGCAAATGCCCGGGCAGGAATCAATGAAATAAAAACCAGAAAAATAGAGAAAATCAATCAAACTGAAAGCTGGTTCTTGGAGATTAATGAAACGGATGCAGCTGTGGCCGGCCGGAAGCAGACAGACAGGACATAACCTAGTCAGAGAGCGGCATCGCCGCAGTCCCCTGTGTTAAAAGGACAATAAGAGAGCGTTGCAAACAACTTTATGTCAATACATCGACATCTGAGATGAAATGAGCAAATTCCTTAGGAGACACAAACTGCCAAATTTCCAGGAAGAAACAGATCATCTGGATAGTTCTGTGTCTATTTTAAAATTTCCAGCCCTGGCTGGTGTGGCTCAGTGGATTGAGCACCGGAATGTGAGCTGAAGGGTCACCGGTTCGATTCCCAGTCAAGGCACAGGCCTGGGTTGTGGGACAGGTCCTCAGTAGGGGGCGCAGGAGAGGCAACCACACAGTGATGTTTCTCTCCCTCTTTCTCCCTCCCTTACCCTCTCTAAAAATAAATAAATATAGATTTTTAAAAGGAAAAATAGATGACCATGCGGGAGGGGTCCCTGGAAGCTCCAAGAGGCTCAGTTCTCTCCCCTGGTGCACGTGTTCCCCTCCCATAAAAGACACGCGGGTCTCGCTCCTGCCCGAGTAGGACGCACGGATGGGGGACTTTGATCATTGCCTTCTGGTGTAGAGCAGGAAGTTGGGGAAGGGAAGAATCTGAGAGAGAATGGCCGGCTGGCCAATTGGTCTCAAGAAGGAGCTCTGGCTTCCGCTCTATTCACGGACAGAAAGGGGAGGTGGACCCGCGCAGGGCTTGGTTGGACGGGCGGGAGAAGCAACGCTGAGGGGCCGAGCCATTTAGCAGAGAGCTTCGGGTGGAGGACACAGCAGCAGCGGGCCGGCGATTCACAGGGGAAAACAAGGGCGATCATAGTCCTCAATTCTCAATATATAAATTTAAGGGTGAAAGCGCGGACCCCAAAGGTGGCAACTTATGGAATGGAGACTTTTTAAGGTAGAAACATGACGATTTAATAGCATGTCTTGCTGAAGTGAAATAAACTTTTCAATAACTTTGCAAATTAAGACGATGGTCCTCGAAGATGAAAACGTACCCGGAAGACACCAGAGAGAGAGGGGGAGAGAGGGGGAGAGAGAGAAGGAAAAGAAGAGAGGGTACTTTCTAGTTGTAAGTCTCTGTCAGCTAAAATGTCAATGAGATAAACATCAAATACATTTTAATTACATGCATTTGATATACTTATTTAATTAAATGCATATTAATGAAAAACAGAACAGTGCCAGAGGGGAATGCGATGGGGGGCGACCGTTCCCTGCTCACCCCCCACCCGAATCCCCGTTCCCGAGCAGAGGCGGGTTGGCGGGAGGGTGGGGGCGGTGGGAGGGAAGTGAATTCTTTCAGCTCTTTCTCATCCTGGTGGTTAATTCCCGCTCTCTAGATCAGCGGTCTCCAGCCTTTTTGGCACCAGGGACTGATTTCGGGGAAGACAAATTTTCCATGGGGTTGAGGGGTGGTTTCAGGATGTTTCAAGTGCATTATATTCAATCATACTTCCTGTTTGAGGCCCAGTTCTTAATAGGCCTGGACCCATGCTGGTCCTCGGCATGGATGTTGGGGACCCCTGCTCTAGATAATGCTTTGCCACAGAAACACATGCTGATTGGTAGACTCCAGTATCTGAAAATCAATGCTCTTAATGTAGCTCTGAGACTATCACTGGTCCCTATATTGATTACCTTTGTCCCTTTCAATCACCTGCTTCCAACGTTTTCTTTCTTCTGGAGATAACAGACTTTTTTAAAAAGTCTTTATTTATTTATTTTTAGAGAGAAGGGAAGGGAGGGAGAAAGAGTGAGAAACATCAATGTATGGTTGCCTCTCAAACGCCCCCTACTGGGGACCTGGCCTGCAACCCAGGCATGTGCCCTGGCTGGGAATCGAACCAGAGACCCTTTGGTTCACAGGCCTGCACTCAGCCCACTGAGCCACACCAGCCAGGACTGGAGATAACAGATCTTGGTTCTCGGTGCCCCGGCTCACCTATCCTCCTGCCCTTTCCTCCCCTCTCTCAGCTCCTAATTTCTGGCATCTCTAAACACAACTAAAGTTGGCATGTTCATTGTGAAAGCTGAACATCAACAAATAATTCTCACTGTTAGGACTACGCAATATGTGCACTGTTTTAACCACAGGGACCGGCAGGGGTTACCGCACCCTTTTACTTAGGCACGTGTGTTTTTATCCCTCTTGATTACTTTTAGGGTGTCCCTGTGCTGCTGGCCCATGTCACACCATTCCAACCACCATTGCTTGGTCCCAGACCTTTGTTTGTGACACTCCACCACCTCAGGCTATATATATATATAGTTCAGCCAGGAGAAAGAAGGAAATCCCGCCATTCGCAACAAATTGCAACATTGTTGCAACAACTTGCATCATTGTTGCAACATTGCAACAACCCACATCATTGTTACAACGCTGCAACAAATGGAGCCCCACTGGCCAGAACTGACACTTCTTTTACCACTCCCCTGTGGGTCCCGGAGCCCAATGTAAAAACCAATCTTTGTAAAAGTACCGAACTTCCTTTTTTTCCCACTTTATAAACCATCTGACTAGGAGCTCTAGCCTCTGGGTTTCAGACTGGGTTTGGATTTGAAAGCTCCCACTTCAGGAAAGTTCTCAGGAATTACTGTTTTATGATCCGGTGGGTTTCATTTTGCTATTTCTGGATTTTGACCCCCCCCCCCCAGATGCGAGCAGCCTCTCATCGCTGAATCGGTCATTGTTCAGTGCTCTGGCTTCACCGAAAACGTCACACCACAAGGGTGCCACGTGAGAGAGGATGGCATCGGAGACACAGACCGCCAGCCCAAGCTGGACTCTCCTGTGTTGATTTCAGGGGACGGTCCCAAGAAGGACATAGATCCGAAGCCCCTGCTCTGCGGATCAAGGGTTTTCCCAGAGGGGGAGACCCCCTGGGGACCCTGGGAGCGGGTCCCCCTGAAAGCAAAGCCTGCACCAGCCTGGAGAACCCCAGTGGCCACATGCCCTGTGTGGCTCAGGGGTATCAGGGACAGGCCAATGCGTGCCTCCCGCTGGGTGCGTGGCTCCCCCTCATCCCACCTTCCATCCCTCTCTGCAGGGGCTGCCCACTACTCCCTGCACCCTGCGCTCTGCTGTGATCTAATCCCACAGGGCAACCAGACTGTGCCATTTCTTTCACCAAAGCACACAGGCGCTTACAGGGCAGGCTCCTGGTCTCCGGCCTCCCCTCCGTCTCCACTGCCCTGAGCTCCATCCCTCAGGCCCCTTGGCTCTCTGCTTTGCAGCGAGGTCTTCGCGCACATCCCAGCCTTTCTGGGGGCCCCTGCTGGCAGTGGCCTCCGGAGAGACCTTCCCTCCCTCTTGGCTGGTCTTGCCCTGCCATTGCCTCCCCAGTCCTGGTCCCCAACCTGACGCTGTTCCCCCAGGAACCTGTTGGGTGCAGTGGGCAGCTGCCACCCACGCATCGGGTGCAAGGTCTCCACAGTTTTCAGAAGGATCGGAGAGCCACAGAAAAATAAGGCGTGCACAGAAACCCCAAGCGTCTTCAAAGCAAAGAGAATAGAGTCAACAACTCGGAAAATTAATTTCCAGCATTAGATTAGGGCACGTCTCTCATTGCGGAGAAATAAAGTCCACTGGAAAATGATACGACCTCTGAGAATGACTCCATTCAAAGCAGGAAATTTGACATGTCACCAGTCAGCATTTAGTCCTCTTCCCAAAGCGGAACCGAGCTCTGCGGACGGGCTGGAAATAGGAGAAGCGGCGCGCAGCCCAGCGTGGAGAGGCAATTTCCCTGCCTGTTCCACTGCAGAGCGAAGACAACCCCAGGGCACAGCGCAGATGGAGCAGAGCCCCAAGCTTGCTGGCGAGCTGGAAAGCGAGCTCCCGCCTTTCTGCCTAGAAGCCAGCTCCCGCGGCCTGGAACTGGGAAGGGCCTGACGCCCGGGCCCCTGCGGCTCGGAGGACCCACACACGGGCTGGGGCCCTGCGCGGCCTTCCCGGAGGAGCCTCACCAGGGAAGGCGGCCTGCCTTCACAAGCGCGTGTTTCTAACTGGCAGCAAAGAGAAAGGCAGCAGGCAGCCCCAGGAAGCCCCTGGGCAAGCTTTGCCATGTGTGGATTTCTCCCATGGCCAGATTCTCAGATTCTCCCACCCCAGAACAGGGCGACCAGACCGGCCGCCTAGGCGCGCCGTGGGTGGGGTGGTGAGCCATGGGGTGGGGGCAGGACAGGGGCAGAGGGCGCCGGTGCCCTTCGGCTCTCTGTGCCCCCGCCCAGCACCCAGGAAGCGCTGCCCCGGGCACGCTCCATAGTCACCCATCACCTCCCTAAGCGCCACGCCAGTCCCTTTGGAAAACACAGCGACCTGTCTGTGCTTCGATGTGGGAGCCTCCACAGCGCGCCCCCCACTGCTGGGGGCCGGCGGGGGGGGGGGGCGGTCAGTTCCTTCTCGGCTGACGGAACCGGAGCTCCGCGCTTGGATCCGCGGTCCAGGGAACGGGTTCTGCTGATCCGCGAAGCGGCTGAGCCGGCGTGCGGTGCGCGAGGACGTGCGCTCCTGAGGTCCCGCGGAGCACACCGCGCAGCCCCACAGCCACCCGGGCCCTCTCTCCCCGGCCTTCTGTCCTGATGAGCGAGGAGCGTGTGCCTGCGCGCCCTGGGCCGGCTTCTGTGTGACAGCTGTCTGACCGCGACGGCCGGAACGAAACCTCGGAGGTGCGTGCGTGTGGCGCTGAGAAACCCTCACGGGCACTGGTGTCGCCTGTGGTCCAGGACATTCAGGTTCAAGAACATCTCCTGACCTCCTCCCCGAACGCCTCTGCTGAGAGACCTGGGGGACCGTCCCTTTTACGACCCACCTCGCCTCTGTCACCAGCCTCCGCAGCGCACAGTGTCCCCGCGGGCTGCCTCTAGTTCCATCCCACTCCGTGGGTTAGTGACACTCCGGGCCGTCGCTCCTTGCAGGCACACAACACGGGCCTCGCCGTAGACCCGCCGGAACACGGACTGGTCAGTCTGTCCTCACGGCTGCCCCGGTCCCCTGCTGGGCGGACCTGCTCCTCCTGACTGAGGTTCCGAGGGCCCTTCCTGTCTTCGCCATCCACGAGGCCAATCTGCCCGCTTCTTCTTCCTTCCAAAACGCTTCCGTTTCCAGTGGGATCGCCAAACACGCCACAGACCCCGGATCTGAGTATCTCGCCTTATTCTCAGCGCCAACGACGAGACCAGAGCCGCGTGCCGGACGCGTGTGTGGCGATGCAGCCCAGGCACAGAAACGGACCGGGGCCAACGCAGGCCCGCGCGTCCTTCCTTGGATGCGGGCGCCAGCGCTGGCGCATCCGGAACCACGTGCCGCCAGTCCTGGCTGGGGGCGCAGGCTCGCCCGCCCCCCCCACCGGAGCGCACGCCAGCGCCCGCAGCGGCCTGACGGAGGGGTCGGCGGGATTCCTGCTGCCCTGTCCCTGGGAGCACGGCGCGCTTTGCAACGCGGCGGGGTCGGAGGAGACTTGAGAGGGCGGCCGCAGGACAGACAGGCCCCTGTCTGGGCGACCGCAGTGACGGCGGTGGGGAGTCGGACAAGGGGGCAGACGCTCTTTTCCAGACAACGGAGAGCGGTCCGCCGCCCGCCGTGCGAGGGAAAAGGCGTGGCGACGCGCACAGGTGACGCGTTGGTGACAGGTGACCGCGGGGACGGGGGCAGTGGGACTGCGGGCCGGGCAGGACAGTGGAGGGTTTTACTACACGGTCGGGCTCGGGGCGCGCGAGGAGGGCTGTGCTGCCGATGACACAATTTAAAGGACACACGCGCGTGTGTGTGCGCGTGTGTGTGATGTTTTTGTGGCGGGCCTTCGCAAACTGCTGCTTAATGACCAGATCGTGGTAACCACAATATTTATCTAATGAGGTCTGCCGCTGTTTTAATTCACGGCAAGGAATGCTGCTAAATGCAGAATCCTGCCGCACGGAGCCAGAGACTTGCCTTAATTAGCACGCTTGCCCAAGTTTAATATTCCTTAAAGCCAATTAAAAAAAAAAATAAAGAAGCCAAGAAAGCATCGGTAGGTAGTGTCCTTCCAAGAGAAGTCAGACGGAGAACGTGGTTACGTTCATGCCTGCCGTACTTACAGCCAGTGGCACCCGGACTTTAGAGAATGTCAACTACCCCATCCCAGATGTGTCTGCTTATCCTTGACATTGACCTCCATTTGTAAATGGCACAAGTGCCCAAGTATCACGTCGTTATTCACACAATGTCCACACGGCTTAGCCATGTTCGTCCTATTCCCTAACTCGTTTTATCCGTGTGAAGAGCACACCGCATCATCTTGGAATTAAACGCTCCTGAATGTGCTGACATCGATACATTCTTTTCTAATGAGAGAGAGACAGAGAGAGAGAGAGAGAGGTGGCATCCACGCTGCGGCAGGGTCGTGGAGAGCCCCAACTTGACCCCAGCCGTCTGGCGACAGATTTGAGAAAAATCTAATTTTTAGGTAGATGACTCAGTAATCCCCACAACTCCTTACTGTATCTGCTCACAAACAAGCAGTATCGTTCGGGGAGAGTTAATCAAGTAGCAGAAGACTGCGTTCCAGCCGTCCGCCGTTATTGGAGGGACCGGCCCGCCGCGGGCTCCATTCGAACTCGCCCGTCACCAGACCTTAGCCTCTTCTCCGCGACTCTCAGTAGGTGTCCTGCGGTCAACACAATTAATCATCGTTCCTGCTCACTTTGAAGATATTAAGAATATTGGCAGGACTATTAGAAATTATCTGTTTAGATAATCCAGAGGAGAGCAAAGCTATTTCATTACTCTTGGGTCCCTTTTTTTTTTTTTGACGTGATGTAAGACTTTTAATGTGTTCACTGATTATGAAGTAGCTTTCTCCAGTCGCCTAGCCTGCCGTGGGTGGAAATCACCACCCGAAGGGTTCGGTGCTGCACCTGGTCTCCTAGGCTCCTGGCCGAGGGCTCGGTGCCCGCGTGTGCGCTGCGCTCATCTTCCTCTGAGGGCCCTGCCCGCTGCTTTCGCCGCTCGGCTGCAGGAGGATGAGCCGTTTCTAGCTTGTTTTTCCACGGTACAGAACGGCCTTCTCCGTGAGGAAGTGCAGGGAGCTCAGACATGACAAAACCGCAGAGCACGTGGGAGATCCCAGCGGCTTTGTATGGGCTGCCATTCTGATGTTTAAATTTCAGAAAAATCATTAAGTAATTGATAACACTATTCATTAGGGCTTTTCATAAAAGCTTCAAAACATCAGTACGAAATGATTAAATCTGACACCGCCTGCATACCTAATCATCGTTATTAGCATTATAATAAAGACGTGGTAATGTATCACCATACAATTAGCCAGAAGTCCAAGAATGTAAATTATACCACCTTATAATGTCAAGAACTGGCATCACTGCTGCAGAAACCAGCGGCAATAAAAGTTCTCATATGAAAGGAATTTATGGATGATGAAAGACTACCATTAATTAGTTTGGAAGAAACCCGAGAAAAGTCTTTCAGAGACGCCGGGTCAGAGCTGCTGTCCCGCCACCCTCTCCTTCCCGCCGCCCTTCCTCCGGCCAGGACGACCACGCCCAGCGTCCCCGAGGACCGGGCCGTCCACGCAGCTGCGGCTGCCTCGCCTGCCGCTCGCACGGGCCCTCTCGGTGACGGGCATCGCTGCCCTCACTCTGCGGGGCGTCTGCCTGCCAGGCCGGCAGATCAGGGGGACGCCCGTGCTCTGCCTTGGTGCCTTCGCATTGCTGTCATGAGATGCTACGGGGGGCTGGGATCTCAGACACGGAAGCTGCTTCCTGGGGGGCTGTGGGGGGCGCTTTCGAGACCCGAGGGCCAGTGTGCCGGGGCCTGTGGCCGCCTTCTCCTCGTGTCCTCGGGCGGCCCGTCACCGGCACAGGTGTGCGGACTCTCTTCCTCTTCTCCTAAGGCTGTCCGTCCAATCCGATCGGATCGGGGCTCCCACCTTCTGCCCTCGTTCAACCGTAACTGCTCCGTAAAAGCCCCATCTCCAAACACAGTCCCTTGAGAGGTAGGACTTGGGGGAGGGGCCATAGTTCGGAGCTCAGCACACCCTCCGTGCAACGTGACCTTGGCCAGACACCACCTAGTGCTCAGGCACGGGCCTCGTGCAGGCAGCTGCGAGCGCACTGGGGCGCCCGCAGGCACTAGCGACTTTCTGTGGAGCTCCCCCAAGCACGCCCGGCGGGTTTCGCCTCCAAACTTTCCCCGTCTCTGCCACGGATCTTCATGTCCGGGCTGTGACGCCGGCCTTTGGGGGGTCCACCCGGCTGGACGCAGACCCAGGGAGGGGGTGTGTTCGCGTGGCTGCTGCCACTTGACGCTTGGCGCTGGGAAAAGGAAATCATCAGCTTTGCCGCAGCCACTCTGTGCTTCCCCTTCGTTTCACAGACGCGGTGTTATCTGCATGCATCATTAACTGGCAAGAACTATGTCAGTTTGTAACTCCTTTTCATGGCCTAGAAAGACCATTCAGTTCCGTACCCATCCGACCTGATATGTGTATGAGGAGTGCCTTCGAGGGGCTTAGAAGCCCGTTGTGCTAAAATCTGCTAGACGAACAACATGATGTCAGTGCTCACTGGGCTCACTACACACACATGCGCGCGCACACACACACGCACCATGTGTACATGTACATGTATGCGCGCACACACCTGTTGTGCATGCACACACATGCACATGATGTAAAACATATGTGCATGCATGTACACACACATGTATTCTTTGCCAAGAGGAGCTTCTTTCGCTCTCCCGTGCGGAGCAACCACTAGTGGGGAAGGAGAGGCATTTAAGGAACCGCGCGCCCCTTTAAGGACCAAGCCGCGTGGGGGCGACCTGCCTGCCTCTGGGGGCCCCAGCGCAGCCCAGAAACCAGGCGACAGCCACTCGGCTGCCACAGCCACAAATGGTTTAGGACACTCTGAAATCATCATTTGATTTAAAGCCGTTGTTGTACCTTCTGTATCAATGTTGTGGTACCCGAGGAAAAGCGGGGAGGATGCTGTGCACCCCCTTACGGATGGGCCCCTTTGAACGGATCAAATGAGGCGGCTGGTTTCCGCCACCAGACGGTTGTAGGAAACATTTAAACCTGCGGAGAATTTTTATGAGTTTACTGCAGCCAGATTGATGACAACTGCCAAGAAGCCAAATCCTGGGAGACTGCGGAAGTGCTCTGGAGAACGGCAGCTTCGCCCCGGACCTGGTAGGTTCGTGGAAGAAACGGGGCCACAGACGAAGCCTGCCTGGCTCCAGGGAGGCCCGCGTGGCAGCCCGACAAACCCGGAGACTGGAAACAACCCCACGGGATGGTCTGAAATGAAAAGATTTCTAGCTAAAAGCAGATCATGGTGGGTAGTCACGTCTAGGCCCGAATCTTCCCTGACCAAGGTCGATCTTCACCTTCACGGAGCCTGACGGCTGTCTTTCTACAGTATGACGTCACATCTTTGGAACGTCAGGTTTCCCTTTCCTGGACCCCTCACGGCACTGGCCCTGCCAGGGGGAGACCGCCAATCCCTTCATGGTCATTGTCACCCTGTTGCTTGCTGGGTGCAACTGTCCTGTGCCCACCTGTGTAAAAGAAGTGTGTGTCTGTCATGTTACTTTTTATCCAATCCCAGGTCTCCCCGCTTCTCTTTCTCCCGCCTCCCTACTCTTAGCCGCCTTAGCCTCCTGCTTCGATTCTAATGTATAAAATAGCCTGCAAGATGGCCATTCCCTGGAGCATTAGCTCCACTTGTTGAGGTTTTGCTTCCCGGCAATTGTGGTCAGTTTGGCTCAAATAAACTCATACAAATTCTAACAGGACCTTTCTAATGTCGACACGTTACAGTCAAGGAGGAGGCCTGACCCTGACCTTGACCCTGACCCTGACCCGAACCATTCCAAACGCAGACCCCAGAGAAGCCACCCGCCAGGGTATGTCCTGGAGCGGTAACCGGGAGTGAAGGAGTTCAGTTTCTGGAATTGTTTTAGTAAAAAACAACAACAACAAGAAAACAACAAACAATAAAAACTTTCACCTGCAAATTCCAACAACCTGCGGCGCTGTGATAAGATGGAGCCCTGGCCCAGGCACCAAGTGGATGCTGGCGGACTTCCCGCCGATTCTCCTGCAAATGCTCAGCCTCTCGCTCGGCCGCTCGGCCGGCCCTTAAACTCCTCCTCCTCACGACGGCCGTGCCCGCCCCTTGCCTCCTATGGGTCCTTGCCTGTTGACAGAAACCATTCCCGAAAAGCTAGAGCCCTCAGTCCAGACCTTCACATTCCCCGTCTGAAAAGAAAGCCCAGCTCCACCGTCTTATGAAAGAGCAGAGGAAGAGAAGGCGGCAGATGAATTCAGGGTGTTTCCTGCTAACCAGTCTGTTCATGTTTTCACAGTCGGAGAAGAGGTGGGTGCCGAGTTATCAGCAGACAGGAGACTGTCCCGATGCCACGAAAAGCCCATGTTCAACAGCACAGGGGCAGATACGCCCAAAATAGTGACCGCCCTGAAATACACAGACAAGGGGACCGCCTTTCAAATAAGTGCCCTTCACCTTGAGGAGCATTTAGTGGACTCAGAGATCACACACACAGTCACTGTGAAGGAGAAGAAAATGTAGGGGGGTGTCCAGGGAGAGGAGGAGGGCTGGGCAAAGGATTAACGCCCCCCCTCACGGACGTGAAAGGCTTTTATTAATATTGTGACGTTGGGCCCTGGCTGGTGTAGCTCAGTGGATTGAGCGCGGGCTGGGAACCAGAGGGTCCCGGTTCGATTCCCAGTCAGGGCACATGCCTGGCTTGCGGGCCAGGTCCCCATGAGGGCCATGTGAGAGGCAACCATACATTGCTGTTTCTCTCCTTCTCTCCCTCCCTTCTCTCTCTCTAAAATCTCTCTAAAAAAGAAATTAAAAAAAATATTGTGACGTTGGCTTGTTAGCACTGGATAGCAGAATATTTCTTTCCAGGAAAAATCTTAAATACCGTTGAGAGGAAGCAAAATTCTGCCACCCTACAGCTGCCTGTTGGGATATTGATGGTAGGCTGTTCTTTAAGAAACAAAAGACTCAGAAAGAACCTTTGGGCCTCCCCTGCTCCCCCTTTCCTGCCTGAGAGACTCGGGCAGAAACGCCTGCTTCGGGAACAAAGCCTCGGGATGCTGCCTTCACCTAACAGGGATTAAGTGTGGTCAACAAGAGGGCTCCGGCAGCTGTCTGCTGGCTGCATACCGGTGCCCCACGGTTTCTACCGGGGATTTTCCTGCCATTCGTGTTCCATTCTTCCTCAACTACCTGCGAAGCCCGCTCTCTCGCTTCTGAAATCTAATGCCCCGTCCCCCTTCTCGCGTGTCCAAAAACGTCATATATGCCCAATCTTGCCTCGCTGTCTGCAATTTCATGCCTACGCGAATTCCCTATGCACAGGTATTAACATTTTTATTTCCTCCTGTTCATTGGTCTCTGCTCATCTGACGAGTGGCCCAGCCAGAAGAACTTAGAAGACAGGAGGAAAAGTATTCCTTTTTTTTTTCTTTTTTAAGATTTTATTTATTTATTTTTAGAGGGAGGGGTCGGAAAGGAGGAAGAGAGGGGGAGAAATATCAATGTGTAGTTACCTCTGTAGCGCCCCCAGCCGGGGACCTGGCTTGCAACCCAGGTATGAGCCCTGACTGAGCATCGAACCGGCAACTCTTTGGTTTGCAGGCCCACATTCAACCCACTAAGTTACACCAGCCAGGGCTCATTTTTTTTTTTAAGCCCTCACGACATCAATTAAGTCTCTGCCTGAGGTGTCCCATCCTTTTCACAAAGTAAATCAGAATTTGAAAATAAAGTAAATAAATCAGTCACACGCACCCTTTCCCTCCCTGGTATTCACTTACTTAGCTCTTCCTTCATACTGCACGTCAACTTTAAAATTCCCTATGTTAAGATCGCTCACATCTTCTTTATATTGATTTCCAGGTACTTTGTACACTTTTAACCCAATTGTAAATGAAGTCCTGTAGAAAATTCCGTTGGCTCTTTCTTTCTGATTTACAGAAAGAAATTAGATTTTCATTGACATTTGTACCTATGAAGCTTCAGTTAGGTGGTTCAATCTACGCTTCATTAGTAGATTAAAGGGAAGCAATCATAAAACTGTAGCAATCACTGGAGAAATTCATGACAAATGCTCTTAGCACAGAACACAACTAATCTTCTTTAGCCTGAGTAATAAAAAAAAAAAACTAGAAAAAGTCATAATGAATGAACAAACGCTGAGTGCTTTCTCTTTGGGATGGGCAGTACGTCTGCTAATGTAATACCCAGCGCTGCATGCGAGGCCCCAACCAGAGCATTTAAAATAGGTTGGAAAGAAAATTACAAGGTGCAACCCTTGGGAAGGGAGACACAAACCATATTCAGAATTCAGACAGTGAGCTTTTGCATGTGAAACACTCACAGTAATTTGCAGATTAGTTTGTATGCTAGCCAATGAATGTGCAACCGACCCGTGAACTTCCTTCACTCCAGTTACTAAAATTAAATACGATTCAGAGTTTAAGCATTTTACTTATTTACTTTTTTTTTTTTAGAGGGAGGGGAAGCGAGGGAGGCAAAGAAACCTCGATGTGAGAGAGAAACATGTCAGTTGCCTCTCGTATGCACCCAACCAGGGACCAGGCCCGCAACCCAGGCATGTGTCCCGACTGGGAATCGAACCAGTGACCCTTCACTTTGCAGGATGAAGCCCAGCCCGCTGAGCCACACTGATGGGGACACAATTCAGAGTTTATAAGAAAAAAGAGAAAATATTTTCTTTTGGTTAAAGTAACACCAGTCAGTTTGGCGAGTAATTTCCTTAGCTGGAAGAATCAATAACTGATGTACGATGCTTTCGAAATCTCGAGCGTGAATACTGCCACTTTAATATGACGTAGGCAATGTTATCAGTTAATTAACTACTGAATGTACCCCCGAGAAGCGTGTCAGATCTGCTGTGTGATCACACACCTCGCCGTGTTGGCTGACAGCGACAAGCAGGTTCCGTGGGTCGGCCTGCTGGTTCGGACGCTCCTGTCTGAGGTCAGTACGGCGCCTGCTTCCGGTCTGCGGGCTGGGCTCCCTGGAGGAGGTGCTCATTTCTCTCTGCGGGGTCTGAATTCTCAAGATGCTCAGACCTGATTCCTGGCATGGTGGCAGCACTCTAAGAAGGCAGGCTCCCATCAAAAAGATGCATCAAGGCCCTCCAACAACAGGTTTGCTGAGGACCCAATGGCCAAAGTGACCACACAGTCAAGTCCGGAATCAGTGTCAGAAGGGCTATGGCAGACGCTGGACTCTCGAGAGCCTGAACATGACCACAAGCCCAGCACGTACGCACTGAGGACTCTGCATGACAGAGTGGATGTGGTTAGCCGCTGTCCATCAGAAACGATCAACAGAGTTCCTGTGTCCCTTGTGGAGTAAAGTCTATGGCCCCTGCTGGGAAATCCTCGATTTCCAACAGATCCGTGCAGACTCACTGCGTGATTTGCTGGCAGCGAGAATGGCACCAGGTGTTAGACCCGTGGGGGCAGACCAGACCTCGGTTTAGCGACCTCGGTACTTGAGTTCTGGCTGGGTAAGAACTCAAACCCAGCCCTGGCTAGTGTAGCTCGGTGGATTGACTGTGGGCCTGGGAACCAAAGGGTCACCGGTTCGATTCCCAGTCAGGGCACAGGCCTGGGCTGCAGGCCAGGTCCCCGGTACGAGGCGCTCATGAGAGGCAACCACACATTGATGTTTCTCTCCCTTTCTTTCTCCTTCCCTTCCCCTCTCTCTAAAAATAAATAAACTCTTAAAAAAAAAACGTAAAAAATAGAGAACTCAAACCCAAGCCTCAAACTATAAGAGAAAGTTTATTTAGAAAGTCACAGAGCCAAAGCAGACATGGGCTCAGGAAACAAGTTACAGAGCCCAAAAAGGGGCCCTAGAGCTCAGGAGA